>OZ012735.1:583087192-583344692 GCA_963859935.3 Lathyrus sativus
CGAAGAAGAAAAGTGCAGGATATACCAGTCTCAGGTACTCATTCCTAATCTTATTTCTAGTAAGATAAACATTATGCTAGGTCCTTTTCCTGACCTTACTGCTGACCCCCTTAAGGTGAAGGAATTCTTTCCTAGTTACCATCTTTATAAACCCATTGCTAGTGGTCAAAGACCTAGGACTAATGAAGAACTTAAAATTGATGAAAAATCACAGGTTGACGGTCAAGGTTCTCCTTCAACCATAGCTTCTATGGACCCAATTAATTTAGAGTATATGAATAATAGTTTCAGGGTATTTAGGTCATGTCCTTTGTCTAAAGACCCCTCTGATTATCTTGGTTGGTTGGAGAAAGTAGAAAAGGCAAAATCCCAAGTCTGGAAAGACTTGGGCATCTTCGACATAATTCAGTTGTTGAAGGTGGGGCTAGGTTACTTCCCACATATATTGATTGCTTCCCTTTATTTCAGGGATAATACCCACAACAACTTCCAACTTCCTTGTGGTATGGTGACACCCACCTTATTTGACGTAGCTGCCATCACAAGCCTCAAACCTATTTGAGTAAATTATGACCCCAACCTTTTAGTTGATGAATCCATATGTTTTGACACAAACAAAGCATCTTTCACCACTTACATAGCCCACTATCATGATAAAGAAACTGAAGAAGTTTCTGATCAGGAACACGTTGCTTTCCCGGAACTTTGGCTTTCCCGCTGTGCTTTCTGCTCAAGGTCTTTTCAAGTGACGAAGAGATACCTAACAATGGCTAATCAATTACACATTGGGTATGACATTTTTCTTAGCGAATTGGTTTTAGCCAATCTTTATGAATCCCTTGGAGAAGGGGCTACAACGCTAAAGACGATTAAGACAAGAGGAAAACTACTCTTTTATGGACCCTTTTGGTTGTTACAACTATGGTTGAACGCCACATTTGAAGCGTCTCTCTCTACCTGCAATCCTATCAATGAATAATCCATTACAGTGAAGAATAGGAGGATCGAAGGTATGAGACTCGCTTGGTTAACTCCCAGCAACGAAGGACCAAATTTTCAGTACACCTTCATCGGCTATGTGATGATGTTTGTAAAACATTATAACTTCTCTTCTAGCATGTCCCCTTTTGCAGACAGGAAGGTAGGTCCTAAGTGGTTCACCAGGATATTTCCCCCTCAGTCGAAGGAACAAGAAGTAGAATCTCTTGATATTTGGGAATCTTGTCTTACTCCAAGACTACTAGCCACAAGACTCAACCCCTTGAAACTTCAATTCATTCTTATTAGTTACCAACCCAACCTCATTGCTGGGTAGTTTGGCCTTGTTCAAATCAAACCAAAATCATTATTCCCTAAAAAGGGTTTCTTAATCCATTATAACATGTTTCACAATGAAGCAGAATGTACCAAATTGCTGGCAAAATACACTGACCTTATAGAATTTCTTCATGTGGCTATCAAACTATGTTTCCCTTATACTCACGAGTTAAACACTTGGTGGAGGGAGTATTATACTGAATAATTTTTTAATGTAGTTGCCTTTAATATACACCTAACTCGTGCCTTTTCCCTTGGGTAGGAAAAAGTGAAAAAAGGTACTTCGACACATATCAAAGAAATCCAAGCATTCCAGAAATACTTTAAAACTACTTACATGCCAAATTATCTTAGTCGAACCATTAGCGAAGCAACGGTCACATAAAAAGAAAAGTTTACAAAGAAAGTAGAGGATTTAAAGCTACCTTCGTACGTTAGACTTAATCAAAGGTACAAGCTAGCTTTCAAGTTATATCCTTCGAAATTCCCTTGACTGCCTAGTGTTGCACCCCAAATTTTGACCCCTTAGATCTTCATCATCATTTTAGGATCATATTCATTTTATTATCTAACCTTAACCTATTTCAAGTTGGTCTTTGTCAAGATACAGGTGAATTAGGGTTCCGTACAGCCGGGAATCGAGGTTTCGATGGTTTAATCAGTCAACGTATTGGATTGATTCTCCATGAAATAAGTATCCACATCATCAAATATACTCCATTGGATCAAGTATGAATCCAATATGAGGTTGTCACCTAGAGATCAAGAAAAGTGCAGTTCAGGATACCCGATTAGGGTTTTCGGTCAGGAAAAGTCAACTGTAGTTTGACTTTTGATTTAAAAGGTGTTCCAATGGTGGGATCATGGTCCATGAAGTTCATATGGCTTATTGAAGTCCACTCAAGAAGTTTCAAGGCCTCAAAAGACCCGGAACATCAACAGTCGACTCGGTAGTCATCGATTGATCGTTCGATTGACCGAAACGTCAACTATTCAATCATAAGGAATTTGACCTCAAAGTATGAAGCAAAAATGTTCCTAGTAACATATTACACCTATACATGATGTTTCATGACCATTGGATCAAGGATTGAGGAGTAATCGAGAAATCGGGAAATTAGGGTTTTGAAAGGGGCAAGACCATAACTCCCTAACCACACATCCAATTGAGTTGGTTCAAGGCTCATTAGAAAGGTCTTGACAAGTCCTACAAAATTCTCACAATGGTCCATGGGCGGAAAATGAGTAGATTTGGAGTTATGGCCAAAATCATTACAAGAGGGAAAAAACACTTAGAAAAATTCTAAGTTGCTGGCCTTATTAGGCATGTTTTTAGCCAACTTTTAGGGGGGTTTTTGACCTATTTCCACTTGGAATCTGAAGATCATGAAAACATAAAAGTTGTAGAGCTTCATGAGGTCTTTCCAAAATATACTATAACTCCTCCATAGCCCTTATGAGTTGAGAGTTATGAATCCAGCAAGTTGAGGTCTCAACACTTGAGTTCACCATTTCCACTTTTTCACAAATTCACTTTTTAATAACTTGAACCATTCTTAGCCATTTGATCATGTTTCTATCTGATAATTAGAGAGTGTGATGAGTAGAAGTGCAATAAATGAAGGGATTTGGTAAACTTTGCAAGTTGGAGGCAAGTTGCAATATTTTAATCAAAAAAATCAAGAAGAAAGAGAAACTTTTCATGAGAAATTTGTAGCAGCAGTCTCTCCTACTCTCTAGCTTCACTTTATTCACTTCCATTTCCTCATTACCACTTGATTTATGCCTTGAATTGAGCCAAGGACTTGAGTGTGCAGCTGTCCATGATCTTGAGCAAGATTTCATCACAAAACTCCCTCCAAAAGCCAAAATACAAATCTGCCTCAAACCATTTCTTGCCTATAAATAGAGGTTTCCTCTATGTTGAAACACACAATAGAGCACTCTAAAATCCAAGAGAAAACCATAGCTCTCATCTTGCCTAACTTTTCTTATAAGTGAAGAAACCATTCCAAAGCTTCCTCAAAAAATCTGCCTTGAGCATTTAGCCTTCCAAACCCATTTATACCCATTTAAAATCATCACAAACCATCTACACAATCCACAAATGATGTGTGGGAGGTGTTCAAGCTCTTAAACCAGTCAAAAACTCCACTTTCTCAAAAGTCAACTTTCAACCAAACAAAGTTTGACTTTCCACACAAAATCTGATAAATCTCTGCCCATGCCTGTTTTAATCACTTTGACCCTCCAAACACCTTTGGTTTATGATTTACCAACTTTCCATAACCTAAAATAACTTCATCATCACTTATTTTGAGATCTGTCACAAAGTTCACTTGTTTACTTCAAGTGCAAGAAAACCTGTTGTTTTCATCAAGGCATTGGCCGGATCTCATTTAGGAGTCTTCAAGGTTTTCCCTAATGTATAAGCTTTCTTGGAGGTCTACAAGAGGTTAGTAGTCACATTTCCTATCTTGAACTGCCATGAACATGCCTAGCTTGCTTTAGTTACAATGTGTTTTAAGAATGATACAGCTCATGTATCAAATCTGCCATACTTTGTTTGTTTTGCTCATCAACATTGGTAGTGCTTTTATAATCATCATACAATATGGTGTTGTTGTTGTGTTTATTCTCCCTTAAACATTATCCTAGGTCATGTATGAACATAGGAAAAGATTGCTTGCAACTGTTATGAAGTTTGATGCTGGATCTGACCATTTGATCTTGTTCTATTTGTGATTGATGTTGATCTGGTTCTGTTGCAAGCAGCATCATTAAATCTTAAATATTTTTGCTGGAATTTTAGATTAGAAATCCCTATATGTTTGATTCATGTGATGTTTGACATTGTAGTATTTGAAACTATACTTGGTTTTGATCTGCAACATTTTGTTTTGACCACTTTCAATCAAAAATGCATTTTTGCAACTCACACACCATTTTCAATTCCAACATATTTTTGATGCATCCTTCTGTTGGAACTTTGTCTATAACATATTTAGAATGTGTGTACACCTTTAAACCAATACAAGCATGTTAGTTTTGCACTCAAGCTTTGAAATTGCATCTCAACTATTTTTGAAAAAAGCTGCTTATTGTTTAGCATAGTCTGGCCAATATTGAAGTGATTCACCTAGATGCTGTTGAAACACATCTCCGTCTATGCTGATCAATATTGCCATTTTGTTATGAATATGATGTCAAGTTGTATAGTCTTGTTGGACTTGTTAAAAATCATTGGGATGATTCATGTGACTGTTAAGGCCTGTTTTAAGTCATGATGACCAATATTTATTTTGTTGTCATATGGTCATAACCATCATGAGATATATGCATTGAATTTTGTTGCTTGTCATTGTCATGCTAAGTGTGCTTATGAGATGTTTTGAACTACTACTGCTTGGTGTTTGGTTTTTTGCTTGTTAACATGAGAATGTGGCATCAAGTGAATCATGTTTTATTAGGTATGTGACATTATCATGCTCATTTTTGCATCAGTTGCTGTCATTTTAAGGCTTTGTAGTAGGGATATTTTTAATCATGACATGACCATTTTTTGTTTGTTTTGTCAATTATGATAAGCAATGTTTGTACCTTTCCCATGTCTTGTAAGTCATGTGTGAATTCTGTCATGAAACTACTTGTGAGCATCATTGAGCCATGTTTTGAATGTTTGTGTTAAGTTGTCATGATTATTCTGTTGTAAGCTCAACTGCCATAACACTATTGTTATAGGATACCATTGTCATAAGCTTGTAAGTTGTTATGTGCATGAGGCATTCAGACTAATTGTTGCATGATGTTAACATGGTCATGTTAGGATTCATAGTCGTGCTTGTTAGAGCTATCTATAATTCATGAACAACTGCTACCTCTAATGCTGCTACCACCCTTTTGCTTCCAACCATTGCAACTTTTTGCTCTTTTACTGTTTGTAAACAAGAACTTTGTTGTTTGGTGTTGATTGACATGTTTTGCATCTGTTGCTGTTAAGAACTAGGTTTTCTTGCTAGATTTTGTTTGTGTTTATTACCATAGAGTTGTAACTCTCCTTTAAGGCATGTGTTGAATTAATGTGTTTGATTTGGTATTGTAATGACCAAAAGACTGGCTGCTACTTCTGTTGTTATAATCTGTTTCTCAACCAATTAGTCATGTTTAGCTTGTTAGGCTGTTTTGGTTAAGACCAAGTTGTCTTGGTGTGGAAACTGTATGTATGTGTGTAGGATTCATCATGCCTGCTTGTTTCATATTTTGTTGTGACAAGTACAAAGCTTGCTGTCAACTTCTGTTGAGGTTTTCACCTCTTGTGCTGTCACTATGTTGAGTTTTCTTGCAATTTGTATATTGAATTCATGTTTTGATATGTGTGAATCATTGATGTGTGCTGGTGTGTTGAGGCATGTATGTTGCATTATGAGATGTTTCTTCTTTTTAAAACAACATTTCAAGCACTTTTGATCCATAGTTGCAGCCCACATGCCAATTTATGTTATGGTTTGTTTTTGAGTGCTCTTTGAGTCTAAAATCCATAAGTTATATGTTTAGAGTTTGTGTATGCTAATCTCATGGAATTTGCACCTCTGTTTTGAATCATAGCTTCCAAAATGCATGTCATAAGCCTCCATCTGCATTTACCTTCGTGTTTTAATTTGTGTGTTTTATCTTGAAAAATTAATGATGCCATCATGATCCTCTTCAAATTTCAAGTGGTTTAGGCTCAAATTTTGTGAAATTTGGTTGTGTTTTGATCAAGTTATGATGAAACCGTTTTCATGTTGCTTGCCTTGTTCTTGCTTGTCTTGCCTGGCCCAGATTTGCTTGCTTTGTTAAGTACAAGTATTTATTGGGGTGGCATAATACACGGATGTATCGCCACCCCAGTGGTTATGCCTTGCTTTTCAATTGCCTTGCCATGCTTCTTGACCTGAGTTCGATCCGTGTGGAGATCAACTCTTTTGTTTTTTTTCAACATTTTTCATGTTTTCACTTATCTCTCTCTTTTTTCTTTGTTTGTCACGCGCGCGCCTTTGAATGGTTTGGCAAAATTTTGAACTTGTAATCACAAGGTGGTGGGTTTAACACCCACCAAGTGCACTCTTTCATTTTTAATGATTAAAACCTTTGTTTTTTCTTTAAATTTCAAAATAACACAACTTTGTCAATTTTTATCATTTTTGAATGGTTCTTTTTGCTATTGTCTTGTATTATTGCATATTTTCATATGGTATGTAAAGAATTCTAGAAATTTCATTTTAGAAACACTTTACATTAAAATATAGTCATACTTCATTTTTAGGGTTTTTACCCTCTTCTCTTGCAACTATCCATTCAAAACTTTTGATTCCTTTTTCTTAAGTTTGATTTTGCGCTTGATGTGAGTATTGTTTGTCAACTTTTTTGTGTATGTGATTTTGATTTCAAATTTTGCTTGTAAGCATTGTAATTGTTTCATTTCTACAACATTTAGAATCCCCGTGAAATTTTGAACCATTTGTCAAGTTATAACTTGTTTGCATTGGTTGTTACCTTTATCTTTGTCATCATATGCTTTGGTTTTCACCTTTCATTAAGTCTTGTAAGCACTTCCCCCCTTCATAATATTGTGGTATCTTGATACTTGATTTGGTTGTGACCATGTATCTTATTTGAAATCATTGATATTGTGATATCCTTAAATGCTTATTTTGGTTGTAACCATTCATCTTGATTGTAACCCTTGTAGAAGCATGCTTCATCTCAAGGTTTCAAGGTTTTGATGACAACAACAACAAGACTCAAGATCATTTCATTTATGCAAAAAGTCAAAAGCTTTCAAAAGACCAAGATCAAAGTATTATGGAAGTGATCAACATTCAAGCTTCATGTACATCTGCTCGATCATCTTTCAAGACTTGGACACAAGCTATGGTATATCAAATTCTCTAATTTAATTGATATACAAGTGTTCAATACTATAAACTATTTTTTCATAATGCATTAACATGTTTTAAAGTCATTTGGAATTGGTATAACAATTTTAAATTAATTATTTTTCAAAGTTTTTACAGTGTTAACCGATTAATCATATAGGTTAATCGATTAAGGCCCTAAAATTTTAAATTCTTTGTGCCAATGTTACAGTGTTAACCGATTAACCTATATGGTTAACTGATTAACACTGAACGTTTTCTGAAAAATTGTTTCCTTTCAAGTTCAAAAATTATTTGAATGTTATACCTTTCCATGTGTTAACTCATACTCACTTATACCCTTTTGAAATGGTGTTTTGGATGATATAAATTCTGATAATTTCAAATTAACAAACACCTCCAACAATTTTCAAAAACAATCATTGAATCATATTCACTATTTTTCAAATAATTTCAAATACATTCAAAAAGTGTTCATACTTGCATACCCTTTCACATCCATTTGTTTGAACACTTGTATTGAGATTAAGTTGTGAATTCTGATTAAAGGAGAAGATCAATCTTTGTATTGATATTACTATTGTACTCTCAAATTATAAAAAGAATTACAGAATAGTCTGTTGTGACTTGTGATCCAGGATTGTTGGACACAAGGGTTAGTGTTTTGCAAGAGGATTGTTCTTGCACACTAGTTTGTTTTGTTGTTAGATTGTAGGCCTCACCGGTTGATGGTGTGATAGGTTGTACTTTCTAAAACAATAGTGAAAAATCTCTTTCATGTGGAAAGGGGAGTGAAGTACCTTCGGATTGTGAAGGGAACCACTATAAATCTTGGTGTCCACTTTCTTTATGCTTTTTACTACATCCATCACCAAGAACATAACCAAAGAAAAATTAAAGAACACCAAAAATTTGAAAAAGTTTCTATAAGCCTAATTCACCCCCCCCCCTCTTAGGCATACTCTGAATTTACAATTGGCATCAGAGCAGGTTAAGGTAACCTGTTCCTAACGATTCAGTATGGCTTCCGCAAGTACCAACCCGGTTTTCAAAGATGGTGGAAGTAGTAACAAGCCACCACTCGTTTCTGGAGAATATTTCGATTTTTGGAAAATCCGTATGAAGGCACATCTTGAGGCTCAAGGAGACGGTATATGGGAAACCGTAGAAACTGGTCCACATGTTCCTACAAGTGTGGTAAATGGTGTTGGAACTCCAAAGATTAAATCCTCATATGATGAAGATGACAAGAAGAGAATTTTGAATGAGAAGAAAGCAATCAACATACTTCAAAGCGCTCTCAGTATGGATGAATTCTTCCGTATATCACAGTGTAAATCAGCAAAGGAGATTTGGGACACCTTGGTAGAAACGCATGAAGGGACAGCCGAAGTAAAAGATCAAGACTTAATACTTTAAGTCAAGAATATGAAATGTTCCGTATGCAGCCTGGTGAATCCATTGTTGCCTTACAAAAGAGATTCGTTCATCTAACAAATCATTGATTGCTCTCGGGAATACCTTCACCAATGATGATCTCAACTTGAAAGTCCTAAGATCCTTAACAAGAGAATGGCAATCGAAGGTGACCGCTATTTCGGAAAAGAAGAGTCTTTCAACAATGACATCCGCTTCCTTATTTGGCAAACTTCAAGAGCATGAACTGGAACATGGAAGGCTTGAGAAGCATGAAAGTCAAGACAAGAAGTCCAAAGGAATTGCCTTGAAGATTGACACAAAGGATGACAAAAATGACGAATCTTCCGAAGACGAAAATTTCATGCTTCTAGTAAAGAAGCTTGGTAAGTTTTTTAATAATAATAAAAATTCCTCTTTTTCTAAAAAGAATAGACATTTCAGGAAAAAGGAAGTATCCACATCAAATCAAGAAGTTACATGTTACGAATGTGGGAAACAAGGTCACATAAAGCCGGATTGCCCGAAACTCGCAAATAAAGGAAAATTCAAAGGCAAAAAGGACTTCAAGAACAAAAAGGCTTATGTTGCGTGGGACGATAACGAGATAAATTCATCATCGGAGTCGGAAAGCGATGAATGTGCAAATATGGCTTTAATGGCTTCACACCACTCCGATGAAGAAAATGAGGTTAGTAGCAATTTCTCTGTTTAAGATAATGATGCACAAGAAGTTATAGATGAACTTCTAAAAGAATGAAAGACTTTGTATAAAAGCATCTCAGCACAAAAGAAAAGAATTTCATTTTTAGAAGAACAAAATTATGTTTTTATGAAAAATATTGAAAATGAAAAACAGAAATTAATAAATGAAAAACAAAGTCTTGTATGTAAGAATTGTGAATCTCTATCTTTTCAAATTGTGCAACTTAAAAGAGTTTTAGAAAGATACGAAAAAGGTCAAATTGGCTTGGAAGAAATTATTAAACATCAAAGATATCCTAATGATAAAAGTGGATTAGGATATTCTAAATTTTCAAAACCAAGTACCAATGAGACCATTTTTGTAAGAGCAAGTGGACAAGTTGCTAAAGAAAAGAGAAGCATTTCTAAAAATCAGCATCAAAATCATAACAAGATAAAAGTTGATAAGAAAAATAATTATGTTCCTAGATATAGAAGTCACTTTCAACCTACGTGTTCTTATTGTGGAATTAAAGGTCATACACCTAATGCTTGCTATGTGCGCAATATTGGTGTTGCTAAAGGGAATTATGTGTGGGTTGAAAAAGGTACTAACTATCAAGGACCCAAAGCAATTTGGGTACCTAACACTACTTAATTTTGTGTTGTAGGTATGCTTCAAGACGACGTCTAATCAATGGTATCTTGATAGCGGTTGCTCGAAGCATATGACGAGAGACATAAATAAATTTTCAAGTCTATCATTAAAGGCTAAAGGATACGTCACTTACGATGATGATAATAAAGGAACAATTATTGGAGTTGGAACCATTGGTGCACCTCCATGTACAATCATCGAAGACGTTCTTTATATGGAAGGCCTTAAACGCAACTTACTTAGCATAAGTCAATTGCGTGACAAAGGGTTCCGAATCAACTTCACAAAGGAGGAATGCTTGATAGAACACGAAGTCACTCATGACATTTTGCTAAAAGGTAAAAGATATAATAACATTTTTATGATTTCTTTTGATAACTCTTCTTTGAAGGTAAAGTGTCTTATGGCAAACAACAACGAGGCATGGCTTTGGCATAAAAGATTTGCTCACATCCACATGGAGCATCTAAACAAATTGATAAAGCATGATCTAGTTGTTGGACTCCCAAAGATAAAATTCATCAAGGATAAATTATGCGATGCATGTCAAAAGGGAAAACAGACCAAGACAACTTTCAAATCCAAGCAAGTGGTTTCTACATCAAGGCCACTTCAATTATTGCATATGGATCTTTTTGGTCCATCAAGAACCAAAAGCTTCGGAGGTAATTTTTATGCTTTAGTTATTGTTGATGATTTCTCTCGATACACATGGACATTGTTTCTAGTGCAGAAAAATGATGCTTTCAAAGCATTCAAGAAGTATGTGAAGCAAATTCAGAATGAGAAATCACTCACCATAGCCTCTATAAGAAGCGATCACGGTGGAGAATTCCAAAATTCAGACTTTGAAGATTTTTGCGAAGAGCATGGAATTTCTCATAATTTTTCAGCACCAAGGACGCCTCAACAAAACGGTGTCGTAGAACGGAAGAATAGATCACTGGTGGAGCTTGCAAGGACAATGCTTAGCGACGCAAATCTTCCTAAATATTTTTGGGCAGATGCAGTTAGTACAACATGCTTCGTAAGCAACTGTGTCAATATTCGACCACTTCTCAAAAAGACTCTGTATGAGTTGTTAAAAGGTAGAAAATCAAATATAGCATTCTTCCACATATTCGGATGCAAATGCTTTGTTCTCAACAACAACAAGGATAATCTCGGTAAGTTTGATGAGAAATCCGACGAAGGTATATTTCTTGGTTATTCTCTTTATAGTAGAGCATTTAGAATTTTTAATAAGAGAACTCTTACTATTGAAGAATCCATTCATGTTTCGTTTGATGAGACTAACCCCTCGAAAGAGGATAATATTATTATGGATGATGATGATGATATAGTAGGTTCTTCACAACAACAAGAAGAAACTTCAAAGAATCAAAAAATACCACAAGAAGATGTCACTCAAATCATTGAAGAACATCAAGATCTTCCGAAGGAATGGAGAACGCATAGAGATCACCCGATAGATAAAGTTATTGGTGATATTAGCCAAGGCGTTGCAACTCGACTTAATCTAAAGGATGCTTGTCTCAACATGGCTTTTGTGTCTCAAATTGAACCAACCAAGATTGATGAAGCCTTAGGCGACGACCAATGGATTGTAGCAATGCAAGAAGAACTCAACCAATTCGAAAGGAATCAAGTTTGGAGTCTTGTACCAAGACCAGACCATAAGCACATCATAGGAACAAGATGGGTGTTCAAGAATAAACTTGACGAGAATGGGATCATAGTTCGTAACAAAGCAAGATTGGTCGCACAAGGCTACAACCAGGAGGAAGGAATTGATTTTGATGAAACGTTCGCTTCGGTAGCAAGGTTAGAAGCAATCAGATTACTACTTGCTTACGCTTGTTCTATGAATTTTCAATTGTTCCAGATGGATGTCAAAAGCGCTTTCCTGAATGGCTATATCAATGAGGAAGTCTACGTCAAACAACCTCCAGGTTTTGAAGACTTCAAGAATCCCTCGCATGTTTACAAACTGAAAAAGGCACTCTACGGACTAAAACAAGCACCAAGAGCATGGTATGACCGCCTTAGCAGTTTCTTATGTGAGAAGGGATTTACAAAAGGAAAGGTTGACAAGACATTATTCATAAAGAATATCAAAGGAAACACTTTATTGGTTCAAGTCTATGTCGACGACATCATCTTCGGATCAACAAACAAAGAGCTTTGCGAAGAATTTTCACTTATGATGCAAGGAGAATTCGAGATGTCCATGATGGGAAAATTGAATTATTTTCTTGGACTACAAATCAAGCAAACAAAGGATGACATCTTCCTCAACCAATCCAACTATTGCAAGTAATTGTTGAAGAAATTCGATATGGATAGTTGCAAGGTAATGTCCACTCCTATGGGATCCGGAACGTACGTTGATCAAGATGAATCTGGTACTCTAGTTGATATAACAAAATATCGAGGTATGATCGGTTCATTACTATATTTGACGGCAAGCCGTCCTGACATTATATTTAGCGTTTGTTTGTGTGCACGCTTTCAAGCAAGTCCGAAGGAATCGCATCTCACATCCGTAAAGAGAATCATAAAGTATCTCAAAGGGACAATGAACGTCGGATTATGGTATCCTAAAGGTAGTACTTGTTCTTTAGTTAGTTATTCTGACGCTGACTATGCAGGATGTAAGACCGATAGAAAAAGTACAAGTGGTACGTGTCACATTCTCGAGAATGCATTAGTGTCATGGTCCTGCAAGAAGCAAGCGTGTGTGGCACTCAGTACAGCCGAAGCAGAATATATTGTAGCAGGAAGTTGCTGTGCACAAATTCTATGGCTCAAGCAACAAATCCTCGATTACGGTGTAAACCTCGGTTCCATTCCTCTTCGGTGTGATAATACAAGTGCCATCAACATTACAAAGAACCCGGCCATGAATTCAAGAACAAAACATATATATATCCGACATCACTTCCTTCGAGATCACGTATTGAATGGAGATGTAAATGTTACTTTCGTTGACACGCACAATCAACTCGCCGACATCTTCACCAAACCTTTGGCGAAAGAACCGTTCTACAAAATTCAGCGAGAACTTGGGATTCTTGATGAAGGTGACATCTGACCTTTTCTCTAATATGTGTATGCATTATTTGTGTTGTGTTTTCATGTGTATGCATTATGTTTTTAAGTATTTTTCAAAAATTCGCGTGTGTTAATCGATTAACCATATGGGTTAACCGATTAACACTGTAAGTTTTTCTGTAACAATTAAATTTTTTAATATGTTAATCGATTAACCTATATGGTTAACCGATTAACACTGTTAAATTTTCAATTCTGACTCGATTTTTTAATGTGTTAACTGATTAACCTATATGGTTAACCGATTAACACTGTTCAAATTTCTAAAAATCAGAAACGAAAATTAATTAGAATTTTTGAAACATTATATGTGTTAAATGCATTTTTATGTGGTCAATATTCTCCTAAGTGTCCAAAATCCATATCCTTGGAATCCTATTCCCTCTTAAAGAGTATTGGAACTTCCCTCTTCAAACCCTAACTTCCTCAGAACCCACAACTTCAATTCCATCAAACTCATCCATGGCTTCAGCATCAAACCGCGGCAAGGGAAAGCTACCAGAACACCATTCTGCATCTGATGAAGAAGATATCCTTATGGAAACAACCAAGAAGCGCAGAATGGATTTCAAAGTCCGAGTTCGTCACATCCTCCCGGTAAAAGACTGCATTGTGGAAGAAAATCTGTCTGATGTTGCTGCAATGCTGAAAATACCATCGTCTGGGTACTTTCTGAGAAAAGGAGTTAACCACGTGGATGGGCCGTGGTCCAACTACGATAAGATGGAGTTCTACTATCAGATCTGCAGATTTCTAAAGGAGGTGATTATCGCCAACCAATGCACTGCTCGTTGATGCATCCTAAAATTTGCCCAACATATTTCATCTGGTTTATGTTTTTGTTGCATTGTCATTTGCATAGTAGATCATGTACATAGTCTAATCATTTGCATAGCATAGCATAACAAGTCATATAACAGGGGATCAAATGCCATTCTTATCTAAAGAAGCACATCAAAGGGTTTTTTATTCAAGCTCAAGACTATCCAAGTCATTCAAGAAATGAGTGGAAGCTTTGAGAAGTTAGAGTATCAACAGGTGGATTTCTCTCCTAATCTGAGGTGTATTGAGAGTCATCAATGGGAGTATGAGCTATGAATTGAGGGTATGGAATGTGTACAAAGCTTATGAAGCGCCTATAGGGTCATTTTGAAGATGAGACAAGTCATTGATAAAAGTACAAGAGCCAGAGTTGAAGTGCAGTCAACTAGGGTTTCATCTGGGTCAACCCTAGGTCAACCCTAGGTCAAAGGATTGATTGAAGGGTATCAAGGCCAGCTTGGAGTTTGTGGAATTCATGAATTGATATGTGGATATATGTGTGGTTTTGTGTCAAGGAGAAATCAAAAGGAATCAAGAAGAAGAGGAGTTACCAAATTAGGGTTTTAGTGTAAAATGCCCTGATTTAGGTCTAACTTCCATGCTAGATAAGCCAAAATGCAAGTTTCAAATGGATTCTTGGCCAACATGAAACTTGTAGAGCTTCTCAATATCTTTAATTTGAGTACTAGAAGTCTTCAAGGAGGTTTGTAGAACTCAAGTTATGGTTCTTGCAAGTTATGGGTCATTAGAGGACACTAAAATTTATCTGTGAAAATCACTTGGCTTCCAAGCAACTTTTGCCCATGAAGGAGTTTTCAAATGGATTCTTGGCCAACATAAGAGTTGTAGATAATGATCTTAGATTTCCATAGAGTACTAGAAGTCCTCAAGAGGATTGTAGAACTCAAGTTATGATCTTGGCAATCCAGGGGTATTTTGGGAAAGTTGAATTATAGGTCATTTTTCAACATATGTCAAAATCTCCATCTTCCACTTCTCAAATGGAAAAATGTTCAACATGAGATGTGTTTAAAATGATGTTTTTAGGCTAGATAAGAAGTCATGAGAGCTTGGAATGGCTTGCTTCACAAAATCACAAAAAATGGCCTAAAATAAGGGTGAATTTTAAATGAACCAAGGATGAAAATTGGGATTTTTGATCTACAAGTCCTAACCAAGCCATATGACATACCAATTTGATTGGAAAATAAATTTTGAGAACATTGACATTGCCACAATTTTGAGTTGAGGGATATTTTTATGACTTGCTTTGTAAAGGGGTTACTTACATCATAAGGCACATATGCAAAACCACTTTGTAAGGCATAACCAAAGCCTTAGTCCTTGCCAACACATTCAATATGTCACCTAATGAGAATTTGGATCAGAACCAAGGCCTTGAAGCAAGCAAAAACTCAGTTGCTATGTATGAGTTTCTCATGATATTTCCAAGAGCAAGAGATGGTGAATTTCTCATTAGATCAATCCAGAAGATTCTAGAGTCTTCATACACATTCTATATAAGATTTAGAACTGGTTCAAAGCATTGGTTGGTGAGAATTGAGAGAGATTTGAGAGATTGCATTTTCAACTTTCTTCTTGCAAACCAAATTCTGTTACACGGTTTCAACCAGTTTCAATCGTTTCTTTTGCATTCAGAACATTGCTCTAGCATTGGTGATTGATTCCAGATAGAATCCATAGCAAGAACATTGAAGAATCGTGAGATAGCATTTGGAATTCATCATCTGCAACTCAGAATCGAATTCAAGAATCCAAGCCATTTCAATCTCTTTCTTTGCATACAGAAGCATCCTTTGGTGTTGGTGAAGGTATCTAGAGCTTATTGAAGCTTATCTTAAAGCTTTGATCACTCTGTTCATCTCAAAATTACAGGTATGTAAACTTCACTCCATGGCTTGATTTAGGTAGTTTCAATAGGTTTTGAATAGCTAGATTCAATGTACATAGATGTAGGGAGCTTTCTGGTAGCATTAGAATTGATTTAGAGACAATAAGTTGAATGACATGATTTATGTTCTTGCTCATATCTGGTGATTCTTGGTGTTATAATCATAGTGTGATAGTGGAATTCACTCAGGATGAAGTGGTGATGAGTTTAGGATGATCAATTTTAGGTTTGGTGAGTTTTGATTCATGACCAAATTCTGGTGATTCAATCATGTTTGGAGGAGGATGATGATTCAATGTGTTTGATTAGCATGGTTAGATTCAGGGTGAGAAATGGAGTAGATTAGAGCTTTTAGTTTTGATTTTTGGTGAAGATTTGAGAGAATTCGAATTGGAAAGTATGAAGATACAAAATCTGTTTCCATGGCTGCTTCCCTCCCAGAAATGTTTGAATGTAGAAGATGAACTAGGAGCCCTCGGATTAGACCTAACACTTTGACCACAATCCAATCTAACGACCACAAGTGCATACCGTTTTGTGAAGGATCTGAGACATTAGTGAAACGCTCCATTTCACTTAGTGTATTTGGTTGGGCTTAGTGTAAAACATGATATCCACACCTCCTTGCAAAGGCCCACTGAGAGTAACACTGATTTTGTTTGCTATTCACCACACGAATTTTCCTTTTTTCTGGTTATTTTCATTTCATTTTCTGATGGTTAATGGGGTTAGCATGCGCTTCACTATACACATCCCTCTCTGAGCCCATTTGACATATTGAACAAACATTCATTGTTATTCATCACGTGTCCTTTTCATTTTCTTTTTATTTCTTTAATTTCACATATTATTTTAGGTTAATTGGAAAATCCATAATAAATTGAAAAATGATTTTTTTTAGTTGGGAATTTTTTCCTTATTTTCATTATGACCTCAAGAAAATAATAAAACAATAAAAATACCATTTCATGCATTTTTATTTTTTTATGGAATTTTTTACATTTTTATTGCTTTATTTTGCATTCTATTTGATACTTCTACTTTCTGAATTTTGTATGGTCATTTGATTTAGAATTCTAACTTGGTTCTTTTTGCTATGGTTAGAGTATAGAATTAGGTTCCCCCCTGGATTTTTTTTCACATTTTTGTGACTTAAATTTAATTGATTTTGAGAGGTGTGAAGCAAGTGTGCTAGAATTGGGGTTTCAACTTGCATAGGTGCAATTTAACACATAGTTTTTGGGTTTTTAGTTGGATTTAGATGCTGGGGTCTATATGGGGTATAGGGTATATAGTTAGGTTCCCTTAGAAATTAATCTAAGATTTTATAGTGAGTTTTACTATTTTACTTGATTTTTTGCAATTTGGTTGATATTGGTGTGTTTCCCACTTGAGATGTTGATTTATTTGTTGGGTTTTGGGCATTTCAATTGGGCTTGGGGTTTGATTTTTGCTTGTTGGGGCTTATGAAGACCTTGGATGATGATTGAAGACAAGGAATAGAGCTTGATGCATGAAGGTTCTTCTCCTTGAGGGTGGTTTGTGAAGATTTAGGAGATAGGAGAAATAGGAAAGAGCCTTAGACTTAGAATGATTTCTTTCACAAACATGGAAAACATCTTGTGCTTCCATTCCTCCCAATGACTAAAAGTCCTTCTAAGATATTCACATCCATCCTTTGGAGGTATAAGTGGATTGTTTTAGAAGTAGAACTTTGAGGGAACATTTCTCTTATGATGTTAAACACTTATAGGCTTCCTTTGGTTGTCAATGAGCTGTAGCATTTTAACTTAATCTGTTGTGTCATTCTCTCCTGTGAGTGCTTGCCTTGAAGATAAGTCCATTGAAGATAAGAAGTTTATTGAGGATTGATGAAGATAAAGCTTGTGCCTGTCAAGGCTGGATATTTGCTGAAATTAGGGTTTTGCTGCTGTTTGAAGTTGTTTATTTGTTGGGGTTCATTGCTTGCCAGAGCTAGGGTACTTTTGAAGACAGGAGTTTATCTAAAGCTTGGGGGGGATCATTGAAAAGTGAAGATGGGGTCTTGCTAACTGTTTGCTGTCAATCAACTATAGCTGTCAGAGCTGGTGCTGTATGAGCTGCCTACTGTAGGAGTTGGTGTTGCTGTCAGAGCTGGTGTTGGGTTTTATGTCTTTTTTTGTATTGTTTGTTGGCTTGTTCAGCTCGCCACTTAGGTTTGAAGTGAAGCTGTTTTACTTTGCCTATTGTTTTCCCAGGTTCGAGGTTGAGTGGAACTCCCTTGCCTCGCTTGTATTGCTGCATCTCATGCATGTTTACTGCTTACTGGATATATGCTGTTTCTTTTCCGTTTATCCCCTAGGATCTCTGATTTCCTCTGTGCAGGAGGGAATTATGACAGACATTAGGATTCTTATCCATGCATGACAACATTAGGTTAGTTTTATTCCCTTTTCAACCCTAGGCTTTTTAGAGCTTCTTTCTCTTCTTATCTCAAAACAACTCAAAAATACAGTAATAAGGTTAATCGATGTCGTACGTCACGAGCCTTAAGCTATTTGAGAAAGGGTTGCTGGGGAGCTTCTTTCCAGTAGTCTGGCTGCTTAGTGTGGCACCCTTTGGGTGACATGCGACGTAGTCACTCTCAAATCATAGTCTCTAGTACGTCAGAGATTGCACACAAACTAAAAAACACTTCTTTCGTAAAAGATTCAAAACAAACATCAAAGTGTCATTTTTGTCCGCTTGGACTCTTAATCAAGAAAAACCCTTTCATAAGGTAATAAAAAACCAGTCAGACAAGCTTGTGTCTTCCATAGCCCGAACTACGTTTGCTCTGATCTTTCATGCTGTGTGAAAGTACGTAGGCATAGGATGCGATATCCTAGCGAGCAACCTTCCCCTCCTTTCCCGTAGGTAGGCGAACTACGTTGACTCTGATTTCTCGTTCCAGACGAGAATACGTAGGCATAAAGTGCGATACTTTGCCGAGTATTTTTATTTTCTTTTAACCCAGACCTTTAGAGTAGACAGAATAATAATCCGTACTAGAAAACAAGCGTGGATCCCGTCGAGTACGACGGACGTGAGGGGTGCTAATACCTTCCCCTTGCGTAACCGACTCCCGAATCCAGGATTTGGTTGCGATGACCATTCCTTTCCCGTTTTGCATTAGGTTTACTTCGAGCGTTTCCTTTCCCTCCGTTGGGATAAATAACACACGGTGGCGACTCTTCTGTTTAGCCGGCGCCGATTTTTGCAGTAGCGACAGCTGGCGACTCTGCTGGGGACTCCAACGGTTCCCTACGCGAGTCAATCCTAGCGCTTGTTTTCCCGTCGTGGGTTTTGTATGGATTTACATTTTTGTCTTTACTTTTCCGCATTTTATTGTCAACTTTATATTGTTATTGCTGTTGTGGGATGGGGTGATCTCTTGAGAGATAAGCCGGACCTGGGCTTGAGTGCACCTAGATTTAGTTGTTGAAAGTAGTGGGTGCGTGCATGCTTTGCATGTACTAGTGTCCCGCAAAATCCACGCTCGGACGAGGTTCTTCTGGTTGACTTCTTTTTCAATCCTTTGGGTTAAGGGGGTTGTTGGTTAGTTGGATTGTCGACTCCGGGGACCGATCATTTGGAAGTTGGCTAAGTGAGGCCTCTTCGGGATATGATGATGCCACACCTTCTGGGTATCGTATCATCAGTCTTGAAAGTCTGTGACGCCGACGACCGCATAGGATGTCGTACCTTGTGTCAGTTATTAGGACACCTACCTGTGAGAGGGATTGGGGCATGCAGGTAACTTGACCTCCAGATTACCGGTTTTCTTGATTGAGGTTCAGTGGTGTTTGAGGATAGTATTATTGGGTCTGTTGAGACCAGGTTGGAGCATTGTGGTTGGCCTTTTGAGACCAGGTTTTGAGCAGTTGGCGGGTCTATTTGAGACTAGTATGGTGGATTGGGCTTCTCAGCCATGTGCACTTGATCTCTGTTGCATACTTCATTGTTGCATACTGCATCGTTGCATACTCATTCTGCATATCATTAACGTGTGTCTGTGCTGCAGGTGCATTTTCATACCTCTGATTCTAGTTGCCCAGATTTCTGTCTGCTGATATTATGGATACCCTGAAGAAGACTGTTGCGTACAAGTTGCCGAATCCAGATGTTTCTTCTTTTCTTGGTTTGATATCTCTAGCTGATGATGATGTGAGGAGAAGCTTCAGGAAGAGCTATGGGAAGTTACTTAGATTGGTGTATAAACCATCCATGTATGAGCGTAACGGATTGTACACGCTTATGCAGTTCTACGATCCCCCGCTGAGGTGTTTTACTTTCCCTGACTTCATTCTGGCTCCGACTATGGAGGAATATGCTGAGATCTTAGAGTTGACCATCCAAAACAGGGTACCTTTCATTCACATGGACGCTGAGCCCAAACTGGAGGATTTGGTCGTTACCTTGCATTTAGACTCCTCAGAGTTGCTATTAACCTCATGGAATGGAGTGTCTGGTTTTTCTCTCAAGTTCTTGGTTGGGAAAGCGCAAGAGTATGCCAAGAATGGATGTTGGACTATGTTTAATGCTATTCTTGCTCTGTGTATCTACGGTATTGTACTGTTCCCGAACCTGCTTGACTTCGTTGATCTGGATGCGTTCTATATTTTTGCTTCAGGCAATCCTGTGCCTACTTTGATTGGAGATTTCTATCACTCACTGCATTATAAGAACGAGAACAGGAGGGGCAAGAATGTCTCTTGTTGTAGGCCTTTACTGTATATGTGGTTTGAGAGTCATCTGCCCAAGAAGGGTATCTTCGCTGAGTCTGCAGATACGGTGGATTGGTCTGAGCATTTGATGGGACTTTCTTCAGAAGACATTTTCTGGTTTAATAAAGATTTACTGGGATCTGTGATCATCTACAGCTGCGTCGGATATCCTAACGTTCCTCTGATTGGGAGAAAAGGGTGTATTAACTACAATCCTTCATTGTTGATCAGGCAATTCGAGTATGCTTTTAAAAAAACCGCCAAGAGGAGGCAGTACAGGAATCTCTGTACTTCATAGGTGATTTGAAGGGAGAGCTATTGTCCAATCTTCAGCATGCTTGGAGAAACATCAACAGAAGGGGTAAACCATTGTTGGGTAAAAATGATTGTCAAGCCTATCCCCCGTACAAAGTCTGGATCCAAGATAGAGCAAAACAAGTGCGGATGCCGTTTCCTGCAGTATTACCTCCTGTTCCCCTCGTGATTGAGGAGCCAACTACTGTGCCTATTGAGAGGTATGAACAGGTTGTGAAGGAGAAAGAAGAGCTGATGAAAGCCAACGAGAAGTTGGAGGAAGAGCTAATGCAACTCAGGAGCGAAAGGAATGAGGCCGTATATTCCTTCGAGCAGCAAACGAAGCTGGTGCACAGTCACTGCACTGGCACTTTGGCACTAGAATCAGGGGTTAATCTCCCTAATGCACAGACACATTGCATTTGCATACATATTCATATTGCATTACCAGGTAATTATTGAAATTGTATCTCATTTCCTGCATCTCGACAGGTCTTTCAGGATTGACGGTCAGCGCCCACATCGATACTCTACCCGTACCAACTGCAAGAGAATTATGGATCAGATGCAAAAAGAGATGCAGGAGATGCGCGAGAAGTTGAATATGTTCATGCAGGAAATGGAGAACATTGCCAAAGGCCAGGAAAGCCTCCAGACTATGGTACAGCCGCTTCTAGCGCGGACTAATGAGAACGGCAACAATGACCATAACTCTGTGCATGTGGAAACTCTTCATGAGGGTGGGACACCTACGCCTGTGGTTCCACCTGTAGTGACTCCACCTGCTGTGTTGGTGAACAATGGCACTGGCGCTGGCAACGTTAACACAGGGAATGGTAACGAGACTTTCATTAACAATGTGGGGTTTGGAGATGCCAATCTGGGTTGTGGTAACAACAATGGTGGTAATGGCTTTGGTAACAACGGGTTCGGCTATAATGACCAGGGGTTTGAGTATGGCAATCAGGATGGAAAGTTCGGCTTCAACACTTAGGGTTTCAGATATGATGGGTTTGGTAATGCTAATCAGGGTTATGGTGGAAATGGTACTGGACTGATGCCTATCAACACTGGGTTTGGACCTGCTGGAGTCAACCAAGGCTTTGGTAACAAGGGACGAGGTCCTGCATTTAATCAGCCAGGGGTTGGTCGTAACACTGGTTACGACGGATACGGAAATGGAAATGTTAATTGGGTTGAAGACCAACAAGAAGATGCCTTTTCTGGTAGAGGTATTGAAGGACCTGTGGATCCTGTGCAGAGGATCAGAATGTTTGAGGAACAAATGAGGGGTGTAGTGAATCATAATGCTACTGGTTTAGATATGACTACAATGGGATTGGTGCCTGGCCTGAGGGTACCGCTGAAGTTTAAAGCTCCCACTTTTGATAAATATAAAGGGGACACTTGCCCAAAGGTGCATGTTCGCTCTTACTACAGACGGATGTCCGCTTACTCAAATGATGAAAGAATGCTGATGCATTTATTTCAAGATAGCCTGTCCGGACCGTCACTGGAGTGGTATATGGGGCTGGATCCCACTCAGATCAAAACGTGGAAGCAATTGGCCGATGCGTTTGTGACACATTACAAATATAACAGTGACATGGCACCGAACAGGGTCCAGCTGCAAGGCTTGTCACAGAAAACTGGGGAGAGTTTCAAAGAGTATGCGCAAAGGTGGCGCGACATGGCTGCAAGAGTGCATCCTCTTCTAGTGGAGAAGGAGATGAACGATATGTTCATTGGAACATTCACGGGGATATTCTATGAGAAGTTGTTTCCTGTTGCGTTGGGCAGTTTCTCTGATCTGATTTTGATGGGTGAAATGATTGAAAATAGTATTAAGGTGGGAAGGTTCCAAGCTGGGGAGTCTACTTCGTCAGGAGGTAATAGAAAAGCATTTGGGGGTCGGCGTCAGGGCGACACTAGTGCTGTATTTGGTGGCCGAGGCCGAGGCAGGGGCAGAGGACAGAATCAATATATGCATCCTCAACAAGTAGCAAGTGTTACCCTCCCGTTTCATCAACAACCACAACCACTACAACAGATACCACCACAGCAGCAGCAGAGGCCAAATCAGGGTCAGAGAAGATTTCCGAATGCAAAACCGAAGAGGGTGTTTGATAAGCCTCCGTATACGTATGTAGAGTTGCTTCAGACGTTGTTGAGGTTAAATCTGGTCGAGAAAAGAACGTTGGCACCACCTCCGGGGCCAGAACTCCCCTTTGGGTTTGATGCCAATAAATATTGCGAGTTTCATTCCGGGGCACCCGGACATGATATCGAGGGCTGCCACGCTTTTAAGCATAAGGTCCAAGATCTGGTGGACAATAACGCAATTAATTTTGGGCAGGTGGGCCCAAATATAGTCCAGTTTCCTATGCCCAACCATGGGGCAAATGCTGTTTTGACAGAAGAGGATTTGAATCTGATAATGGATGTTAATGAGCTGCAGACTCCGTTGTGTGAAGTTAAAAGCCGATTATTGAAAGGGGGTGTGTTCCCGAGCTGTGATGAATGGTGCTTAAACTGTTGGACCCAATCGGAGGGTTGTGATGAATTGAAGAACGACATACAGGCTATGATAAATGAAGGCACGTTGCAATTCGATCGAACGACAGTTGAGAAACCTGAAGAGATGGTATCTGATGAACAGAATGATGTTGCCATGGTGACGATTCCAAGGAAGACAATAACAATAACGGCGCCTGCCAGGCGGCCGATGATTACCATTACTAAAGCAGGGCCAGTCCCTTTTGAAAGTACCAAAGCAGTACCATGGACTTACGGGCTGGAGGTATATTGTGACGGTGAGAAAATTGATGTCAACGGACTACCAGCTGGGGTTGTGGACAATGTCGTCGGGACTGGAGGAATGACGAGAAGCGGAAGAATCTTCACGTCACCCGAGGTAGAGGCGGAAAGATTAGCCAAAGGTAAAGGTAAAGTGAATGAGAGTGGTCCTGTGCAGAGGAATGAAAAAGAGACGGCACTTAAAGATGTGGAGGAATTTATGCGTCTTATCCGTAAAAGTGACTACAAAATCGTTGAGCACCTCCAGCAAACGCCGTCGAAAATCTCCATATTATCGCTGCTATTGTGTTCCGAATCCCATCGGAATGTGTTATTGAAAATTCTAGACACGTCGTTTGTACCCCAAGATGTTTCTGTGAATCAGTTAGAGGGGGTGATGGCGCATGTGAATGCAGGCCATAGTTTGGGATTTACTGATTTTGATTTGACTCCGAGAGGGCGAGAGCACAATATGGCATTGCATGTGTCAGTAGAATGCCGGGGCACGGTCATGTCCCATGTTTTAGTAGACACTGGATCTTCACTGAATGTGCTACCGAAGAAGGCCATGATGAAATTGGATATCAGGGGGATTATCTGCACGCCCAGTGACTTAGTGGTGAGAGCGTTCGACGGAACGAGGAGGTCAGTTTTCGGATCAATAACATTATCGTTGCAGGTGGGGCCTGAAATATTTGAAACTGAGTTCTATATAATGGACATCCAGCCAGCGTATAGTTGTCTACTTGGGCGCCCATGGATCCGTGCTGCCGGGGCAGTCACATCCACATTGCAACAAAAGTTGAAGTATATGGTGGGGGACAGCGTTGTCACAGTTTGTGGAGAGGAGGGAATACTGGTCAGCCATTTGTCGTCATTCAAGTACGTGGAAGTCGACGACGAGATTCACGAGACACCCTGTCAAGCGTTTGAGGGGTTGAGAATTAAAAGCAAAGAGCCAGTACCCAGTAAAGTGCCAGATGTGGCCATGTCGTCGTATAAGGAAGCGCAGGCTTTGGTACAGGCAGGTGAGACCCAGGGCTGGGGCAAGGTGTTGGATATTCCCGGGAAAATGGACAAATTTGGACTTGGATATCATCCTTCATCATCAACGCCTACCGCAGGGGCACCCCGTTTCAAAGGGCCAATAACAATTACGGCTAGTGGGGTATGTTACGAGACCATCAATGTTGTTTCAGATTCTGAGGAAGGGGACAACGATTGCGACATAGACGTCTGGATTCAGCCGAGCGTGCCAGGACAAGGCCTTTGCAATTGGTCTATTCAGGAGACTGTTCCTGTGACAACTAAATAGTAATGCTTTGTTTTATTAATTGTTGAACAATCCTATCTCCTACCCGGGGCATAGAGATTTTGCTTAGGGTTGTTTGGTTATGTACATTGCACTGTTTAAATCATTAAATAAAAGGCGTTTTTTCATATACAAATATTGTGATCTCTGTTTTTCCTGTTTTTGTTTTGACAATAAAATGGCAATGTGGTTATTCGCTTTATACACGTTTTAAAGCATTTAACCATTTCCTTTGCAGGATTACTATTTCAGATGACATCTATGAACCACCTATGACTCACTTCGACTTCGAGCACCCGGTATTTCAGGCTGAGGAAGAGATTGTTGAAGATGGCGATGTACCAGAAGAGTTGGTCTGGTTATTGAAACAAGAAGAAAGAATCATTCTGCCTCACGAGGAAGTCATTGAGATCGTCAATTTGGGGTCGGAAGGGGTTGAAAGGAACATCCGTATAGGGGCTGCGCTGCAAAGCAACGTCAAGCAAAGGATGATTCAAATGCTCAGGGAGTATAGTGATGTATTTGCTTGGTCGTATGAAGATATGCCTGGGCTGGATACAGATATGGTTGTGCACCGTCTGCCGCTAAAAGAAGAATGCCCACCGGTTAAGCAGAAACTCCGAAGAACTAGACCAGACATGGCAGTAAAAATCAAGGAGGAAGTGCAGAAACCATGGGACGCTGGTTTCCTGGCTGTTACAAAATATCCCTCATGGGTCGCTAATATTGTGCCAGTGCCAAAGAAAGACGGTAAGGTGAGAATGTGCGTAGACTACCGTGACTTGAACAGGGCGAGCCCAAAAGACGACTTTCCACTTCCTCACATTGATGTGCTGGTGGATAATACTGCTCAGTTCTCCGTATTCTCCTTCATGGATGGCTTCTCTGGCTATAATCAGATTAAAATGGCGCCAGAGGATATGGAGAAGACTACCTTCTTTACGCCTTGGGGAACATTTTGTTACAAAGTGATGCCCTTCGGATTGAAGAATGTTGGGGCAACATATCAGCGTGCAATGACGACTCTCTTTCATGATATGATGCATAAAGAGATCGAGGTTTATGTTGATGATATGATTGCCAAATCCCAGATGGAGGAAGAACATTTGGTCAATTTGCTGAAATTATTCAAGAGGCTTAGGAAGTTCAGGTTGAGACTGAACCCTAACAAATGCACTTTCGTGTCGCTACTGCGAAAATCGGCGCCGGCTGACAGAAGGGTCGCCACCGTGCGTTATTTATCCCAACGGAGGGAAAGGAAACGCTCGAAGTAAACCTCGCAAAAAACAGGAAAAGGTATGGTCATCGCAACCAAAACCTGGGTTCGGGAGTCGGTTACGCAAGGGGAAGGTATTAGCACCCCTCACGTCCGTCGTACTCGACGGGATCCACGCTTGCTTGGGTTGTCTACAGGATGCAAAACAATCTATCTACGGCTGCTAAATCTAAACGGAAGGGAATTGACTCGATAGAGCGTCGCACTCTACACCTACGTATTCTCAAGAGAGAAAGTCAGAGTCAACGTAGTTCGGGATTACGGGGAAAATTGGCTCGCCAAGACCTCGCATCTTGTGCCTACGTACTTCCACACTGCATGGAAGATCAGAGCTTTACGTAGTTCAGGCTAACTACGGCTAAACAAGGGGTTCTCACACAGCAGTGAGAAATCAAACTGGTTTTACAGGTACGGGAACCTATGGGCAAAACTATGGCTTGGTCTCAGATGCACTCGTGCAAGAGAGAAGGGTAACAATCAGTCGTCAGCGGGAAAGTCTCGATCGCACAGCAGCGAGAGAACAGAAAGTCAGTTGTTAGTGTGCTCGCTAGGATATCGCATCCTATGCCTACATATTCTCGTCTGGTACGAGAAATCAGAGCAACTGTAGTTCGGCTACTTCGGGACCACAACTCAAATCTCGTTTTATTAACATTCTGAAAAATGGTTACAATGATTGAATACTGAAAATAAATCTTCTAGGAAATACTATCCTATCCTATCCTGAAAAATCGAACGGAAAATAGTCCCCTAACAAGTGGACTTCTAAACTATCCCTAAAATAAAACTCCATGAAGAAGACACACTAAAAAAATATTACATCTATACTAATATTTTTTTTATTCTTTTCCAACTATTTTCTTCTTTTTTCTTTCAAAATATTTTTCACATATTTTTTTTCATATTTTTTCTATATATTTTTTCATATTTTTTCCATTTTTTCAAATATATTCTTTTTCTCTTTTTCTTTTACTATTTTTTCAATATCTTTTCTTTTGATATTTTTTTCATATTTTTCTATGTATTTTTCATATTTCTTTTTCTCTTTCCTTTTATTTTTCTATGTTTTTCTCACTATTCTTTTCATATTCTTTTTCTTTCTCTATTTTTTTTTAATATTCTTTTTCAATAGAAAAGCTAAACAAAATAAAAATAAAGGAAAAAAATACAAAGGAGGGGGGTACAGCTGCTTATTACAGGGGTGTCTGCTAGAAAAATAAAAGCACAAAATAAGGGCCCAGCCCATAAGCAACAAAAACGGGGGAGGGGGTACAGTAAGATGGAGGAGTGTGCATGGAACTTCGTTGGGCCCAGCCCAAAGTCCTTCAAAAAACAGAGGGAGGTGTTTGCCAAAAACGGAGGGGGTGAATCCAAAACTTGATTGGGCCTGGCCCAACCCTCACGCGGACCATCTCCCTTTCTTTCTCCATTCACTCTCAGAAACTAAGAACCCTAAAACTCCCTCTCCGCTACTCATGGCGCCGCCACCGTTCACCCTTCATCCGTTCAGCCTTCTTTCTCAAATATTCTCTCCCCTCTCCGTTTGCTTCACCTCGAAACAAAATTCCACACAAAACGAAAATGAAAATAAAGACGAAAATCTGTGAAGCAATCTTGATGATGAGTGTTGAACATTGATAGCCAATCTCGAAGGATCTGTTGACGTTTTCTGGAGAGTTGAAGGAGAAACGCGTTGGAGATTTGAAGAGATTTCTGGAAAGTGCTTGAGTTGTGGAGCGATTCTGGAGGTTGTTGTCGCGGTGGTCCTTGAAGATTTGGTGCGGAATCAAGAGGATGATGAAGTTCTTGTGAGGAATACGAACATGCAAGTGGCGATCTGGCGATTTCTTGTTGGAATCTGACATGGATGATGATTCTTGATGATGTTCGCTGAAGGTTCATTCTGGAAAAATGATGAACACTTGAAGATTCGATGAATATTCATCATTCCTGATGAATTTCTGGGGATCTCTTACATGAAGACTGATGAACTCGCGATGGTGATTGAAGAAATTTCTGGACAGTGTATGAAGCTTGATGAAGGTTTGATGAACGATGATGTAGAGTATCTGGAAAACGCGTTGGATGGATGCATGTTCTTCTTGTTGATGTGGATAATGATCGGTTGAATCTGGAGATGATGATTCTGGAGGTGGGTGAAGTTCTGATCGGAGGAAGATGATCGGAGGTTGGATGTTGATCGGAAGAGATGAAGGAATGAGGAGAAGGAGAAGATTTCTGGAATTTTTTTGGGTGTTTGAGGTTTTCCGGTGACCGGTACGGCGGCCTGTTGCACCCTAATTTTTGACCCCGAGACCCCACCTCTTTCTGCACATTTTCTTTTGTTATTTGATTTAATATTTAATATTTAGGTTTTTTTTTTGCGACTAACCAGCTCGTGCAAGTGCAGTGGTGTCCAGACTCAATTCAGAGACCTAAGAGTTATGACCGAGTTACAGAGTCAACACATTTGCGACAGTTCCATTCAACTCTGACCGAACATTGACAAAGATGAGAAATGCTACGCTTACATTATTTCACAAAGCCGTAGTAATTTACACCGTAGGTTGATGCATTGATTTGAAAAGTGATTCAAATGCTCGTTATAATGGATAGTACCGTATAAGTACGATATGAAGGCAAATAAATGTACTAAACAAAGATGGTTCAAAGGGTTAAATACTATTTACAAGATAATTTGAGTTTACATCAGAGAATTTGACTTAGTACGTGGAGATTGTTCTTTGGGATTATACATTAATGCACCAGAAAACCAATTTCATAAAGACTCGCTGCTATAGTTCCTGGTATTGAGGCCACCAACATGACACAACACTCTCCGAGCAAGAAGCAGCTTCACTTTCACTCAATGACGGAAAATCGGCTTCACTTCCATGAAGACTTCACTTTCAATCAAGTAGAACACCATGTTACATCCCTAACAGCAAGCAACAATACCAGCATTCTCAGCGCAGTCGCGACGGAGGCATTATCAACCACTGCAGGAAGCTCCTCGCCATCTGCGAAGGCCATCAACAACACATAAGTGTAATGGACAAGAGAAAGCCGACTCGAAGTCAAAAGTCACTAGGTGGCTTTGGTTTCGACCATTTCATACAAAACAAGATAGATATGGGTTTACCTCTTCCATGATGAATGTCAGCAGCACTGTTATGTTTCGCGTAAAGTCGTCGCTACCGGGCCGACACCAGCTTCCAGACACTGATGCGAAGCTTGCGGGGACGAACCATTCCTAGTACAAGATAACAGCTAAGACAAAAGCAGAATACATGGTTAACAATGTATGTTTCCAAACACCATAAAACTTGGTTCCAACAAAACCACATTAAATTTAGAAACTCATTTACATAGCAACAACTAAGTTGAGTCACTTTGCTATCCACTGCATGACCATTTACAACACACCATCGCTTGTTGCCTGTTTGGAGTGACCATAACACTTTCAGCCTCTAAGATCATAGCAGAGACTGTCCAACACATAAGAGCTGCTTTGAGTTGCCCTAGTCCTTGATGAATGTATCTATAATATTCTTGAAGATGGTTTCAGAACCTGAAAGAGAAGGAGAGTGAGTTTTCCTTTTGTTGCTATTGGTGTTAGTAGTAATCAATGACAAGTTTTAAGCAGCAGAAGAGCGGTACCTTAGACGTTGAATCACGGTCTGAGTCGCTCAACAAATACACACCACAGCCACATACAGAACCCAACTTCACAACAGATGCATACGCGATTTGAGAGGGAGCACGTGAATCACTCCGTACGTGGACAGGGCATTCGCAAGGAGGTAATTCTCCAGTTACCATCAACAACACGTTAAGCGTCAGCAGCCAGCATATCAGCGGAAAGTCAGCTGCGAGTACGTCTGCATCACCTGCGAACATATCTACGCACCTGCATTCACAACGAGGGACTTGAGCATCAAACACTGGGGGCAACATACAACACTCATGTTTGAACTGAAGAATAGAACCTCAACAAAAAATACAACAGCCCTGCATACACTTTGAGACAGATATTGATAAACTGAGCCCATTTACCACTTTTAAGAGCATTGAGACGATTCTTTTTCTCTAGGGATAGTTCAAAGGCAATCCTCAAGGTGGAGCCAACAGTAGACAGAGATTCCCTTTGTAATGGAAGAAGATGATTAACTTCATCTTTCAGCCTGCATTTCATCTTCACAAATACTACACCAAACAGGGTCAAAACCGATTAACTCAAAATAAGCAATTATCTACTCTTCACATTGAAGTTATGGCATTTGGCAGGTATCTGTACCATCCTAAACATAGACAGACTAATTATCTTTCAAAGCATCTCAGCAATGAAGAATACACCCTTGATACTCGCCCACAGCTTCAGCTCCCGCTCTCAACGCTTCCTGCACCATAATCCCAGATGCATTCGATATCGCCGTCAACTGCAGGAGTATACCAAACATATTAATCATTCGGATAACAAAAACTATTTGGTTTGGTTTAGAACACAATAACCGCTGTTTCTCTACCCAACATTCTCATAATGATATGACAGCATTAACTGTTGTCACGCTCCGTTAAACTATACAGCGTTCAATTCAGTATTAGGAGCATTTGCTGAACCCTCCATTGCCCTGAAAAGACAAAGCAAATAGATTACATGACAGGACCAGATAAGATACTTGAGTGATCGAAGCAAAGCCACGCCACTTCACGCCTACAAGCGACCTGCAGTATGAAATAAGCACCAATATGACGCCACAAATACAACCAACAAAATGCACAACATAAAATCACAACGGTGTTTTACAACCACAACATAAACTTTCATTTCCATAACCGGCAAGGAATGTCTACGCCTTAAAAGAAACCAAGCCTCCGCTACCTGCAAAAACAAACGGAGAACATGAACAATTCAGGAAACATTGAAGCAGCCATTACGCGTTCACTTAGTCAAATATAAAGAAAGCAATAACAACAGCAGTCACAGTCAGCGATCATATTGATTGGAGCCACAATGTTAAGAATCTCAACCAAGTAAGCCAAGTGAAGCGCATGGCATCACGAACTGGTTCATTTCCTCCCCAAGTACATCCAGACATACCAATCCACAAAGGTATAATTCAGAATAAGAAAAGAGGAAGTAAGAACGAATCATAGCAACCACTATCAACCTGAGACAACATTACCTGCGCAGGCCACATTCCAGCTTTGCTCGTGTATCCCCACCAAGTGCAAACCTGCTACGGCGCTGAAATTAACTTTGCAACTTTCCTCCTTACCATAAGAGCGAGCCCCTGTCACATCCAGACATGTTCTCAAAGGATTTAGGTGGATACGATATTAGCAAGAAATTATCCCTCAGGAAAGCGTTAAGATACCTGAACCATGGGGCACAGCTATTGGTGTTGTTTTGGTCATGACAATCTCGTTTCAGCATTTCAACTTCGCTATAGAACATCATCAACAGACACATATTAGTTCAAGAAGACTATACCAGAAGAATGGAGTTGAGTTTGGGAGGAATTTACCCTGTATCACATTCAAACGCGAGTTCTCCACCTCGGGCTTCCAGTTCCCCTTTTCGGCCCAAAACCATTGCTATTCACACCTGTTGAATACCAAACATGAGTTAGCAATTGATCAAAATGTACTCATTACAAAAGAAAAAGATTCGAAGAATATTCCAATCAGAAACTGTGGGCGTTTAACAAGATAGCTACGCCCAAATCAGAAAGGATATCCCATCGAAACGAGAAAGGAAAGTTTCTAAATATATCCACACCAAAACAGAAGGTCCAATCAAGCCGTCAAAGTGTTTTAAATCAGCATTCAAACCATTTCAATTAGACTTTAACACAGGAAATCTCAATCGAGACTTATAAAAGGAGAATGAGAAGAGGAAAAAACGGAGTTCACAGACAGAATCGATCCATAAAAATTTCAACCACAATCCAAATTCACAGAAATCCCTAAGACGATAAAACCATAGGAAGTTGGGAAGAAACTTATCTGCGAAGCTGTCAACCGAGTTCCTCAAGTCTTCCGCCCACATAACCACCACCATGAAACCCTTGCCGGAAGTCGCCACACCATCAACAACACATAACCGTCAGTGCTGAAGCCTTCCCGCCTCCGAATCACCATCGCCATCCACCGCCCTCTTCGTCAAATTCATTGTGTGGAAAAGAAACCAGCGAAAACGTGAGCCCCTGTTTCGCTAACGATATCATTATGTTGTTTTTTTGTCTGTTTATTTGTAAAGATTGAAGAAAGGAAGAGATGGAAGCGCGAGGAAGAGAAGACGGAACGCGATCGAGAAATTGGGGAGGCCGATTTGGGAATCTGAGGAATTAGGGTTCCAGCTTTTTGTTTGTTCTGTTGTTTTGTTTGTAACCTAATTAAGATCACCCACTAATCACCATACACGCACAAACACCACACGCCTAATCACACCACTAATCACATTAATCTCTTCACTAATAACCACACACACCGTTAAATCACTAATCTTTTTTAAAAATCTAATCATCGCTTTTTTTAAAATTAATTAATAAATTAAATAATCTTTTCTCTAATTAGTAAACTTTTACTATTTTTAATCACTACATTTGATTTTTATTTTTTTAAAAAAATATATAATTTGTCAATCTTTATTAGGCAACGGTATCAGTAAAAGAAAACTTCTTTTTCCATAATTTATTCAACAAATACCTTTTATAGATAATAATATATCTTATTTTAAATTATCTCACACTTAAAATTACTTTTAAAATAAATTAACAAACTTTTTTCTATTCAATCTCATTTATTTAGTTAACATCCAAAAATCTTTTGCTAATAAAACAACTCCGTCAAATCCTTTTAAAAATCAATAAACAACTCTTTTCTATTTTATAAAATTAATCACCTTATAAAACTAAATCAATTTCTCGTAAAATCAAATCCCACTTAAATTCAAATCAATTCAACCTCGTCTAATTCAAATCAATTCAACCTCGCGCTCAAAATCGATTAAAATCAACTCACATCGTAAAATCAAATTAAACGTGCACTCACGACACATGCACCTACACCATAGCGCTTTCATGCGTATTTACATTTATCTTTATCTGCTTTATCCTATTCACAATGCACACACTCACCTAGCGCTTTCATGCGTTCGTGTATGGTTTATATTTCCGCAATTTATCTTTACCGCAAGTCATTATATCTATCATTGCATCGCATCGCATCCCGTCCAAAGGAAAAATCTACACATAAGTCAACACTTGTGTGTAGTTGCACATCATTTGCATCATTCCCCCTTGATCCTTGATCCCAGTCAAGTCGATCTTCATAGGATAGATCCTACCCCATAGGAAGGACCACAATCTTTACAACTTAGACGAACATAATCAACAATACAACTTTTTCCAAACACAAACAGAGAATAGATGTTAATCATCTTAAGTGAGATATAATCTCCACCTCCACAACAATACAATCAAACATGTAGGGACTTTGCCTTAAGAGCGATAAAGGCATACTTGGCGACCATCCGAGTATGTAAGACCTTTTCTTAAGACGATGCAAAGACCATTTCCTACAACCCCCTTTTACACTTGTGGTGGTTATCTCTCCCTTAAAATGAAGACTCATCTCTTCTCCTAAACCCAATCAAAACAACTACCCTAAACCCGTAGGAACTTTGACCACAGTCAAAGAGCTCCTCTAACCCTTTAGGGTGAACTACAAAATACTCTGATTCCACTCCCGTAAGGATATGTAGGCATAAGATGCGACATCTTATCGAGTATACTTAGAAATAAACCACTAGGGTCTTTTAAACCATTAAGCAGATAAACACTTAGCAGTAAACAAACATAAAACAAGAGGTTCCTGTAGAGTACTACAGAAACTTAGGATGCTAGTACCTTCCCTAAGTTTAACCAACCCCCGAACCTAAAACTCTCTAACCTTGCATTTGCATTGCATAGTGGGAATTTCGATCTTTATCCCTTCCTTTGGACAAATCAAAGTTCGGTTGCAAAATGAATTAAAGATTCAAACTAATCAATAGTTTGGTATCCAAATTTCACCGCGACAGAAATGGCGACTTCACTGGGGACATTCTAGTGGGTTTCCCTATCTTATTTTGTTTTGTTTACTGCTTTATATATCTGCCTACTTGATTAATTGTTTACATGCTTTCTCTTGTATTTCTTTTGGGATTGTTGTCCTTGAGTGGTGAGATAAAGTTCTACACCCGAACTTTGAGAGAAATTAAGATAGGATGGCGATATATTCGAGGAGGCTTATAGGGAGTGGAATCCCTACTAAGTTGAATCGAGAATCCCGCTCAATTGAGGCCCTTTCGAAATAGTACTGTTGAACGAGCAATCGTGAAGACACTCACTATTTTCGACTTTGGAGCCTATGATATTGAGGACCATAGTTACCTTAACCCAACTTTGGCCTTTACTAGGACGTAGTGCGAGACTATGAGGAAGTACTTCCGAAATAGTGCTACGCGAAGCTACACTCAAAAGAAGTTCTCTTGAGAATATTATTAATCCTCGAGTAATTGGGAAAATTGATAATATCCGATAGATGGGCTGATGATTCTGAGTCCCATTAGAACCTTGTTTTGCAGGTACAAACAACCTTTAGTCCTTAAACCTTTGGGAAGGGTACACCTTTGCTCCATGCTCGTTGCAAACCTAGGGCGCCCCTTTGTTTGTTTATCTTTATGTCCTTATGTGAATACTTGTGTTTGCTGCATTCATATTGCATCATTCTGCATTGGACTTCATGGGATTTACTTTCGTTTATGGATATTGTAGGTCACTATGACTTCAGATAAAAGACATACTATAAAATATACTTTTAAGAGTCCCAAATTGGATGACCTAAAGAAGTTGTGGGGTTTCATCGAAGATCAAGAAGGATTCAAGACCAAGTATGGGAAGCTGATATCCTTGTTGGGTTGCTCAGTGAATGAAGGACTTCTTTCCACTCTACTACAGTTCTACGATCCTCTCTACCATTGTTTCACCTTTCCAGACTTTCAGCTGTTACCTACATTGGAAGAGTATTCTTTTTTGGTGGGTCTACCTATTCTGGAAGAATCTCCTTTTCCCTTCTTGGAAAAGGACCCTGATGAGAAAGATATTGCTAAAGCTCTCCGTTTGAAGGTATCTGACGTCAAAGTCAACCTAGTTACTAAGGATGGGATTCTTGGTTTAAAGACAGGTTTCCTAATCGAGAAAGCTTCCTTCTATGCTGGTTATTCTAATAAGGCTCCGTTTGAGGCAATTTTTGCTTTGCTTGTTTATGGGTTGTTTCTATTCCCGAGTTTCGAAGGTTTCATCGATCTCAAAGCATTCAAGATCTTTATGAAGAACAACCCAGTACCAACTCTGTTGGGAAATGCATATCACTCTATACATCTCCGAAACCTCCGTGGTGGAGGGATGATTACTTGATGTGTACCTTTACTTTACAAGTGGTTTATTTCACACTTGCCGAAGTCTAGCTCTTTTACAAACATCGGCAAAGAGCATTGGTCTCCAAGAGTTATGGCTTTGACCCATTCTGACATTGATTGGTACAACCGAGTGTATGATGGAGTATTGATCATTGATAGCTGCGGTGACTTTGCTAATGTACCATTGCTCAGCTTTGATGGAGGAATCAGCTACAATCCTATCTTAACTCGTCGACAGTTGGGATACCCGTTGAAGGAACCTCCCAAGAGTGTTCAAGTAGAGGGTATGTTCTTCAAAGATGATATAGAGCTTCTAGGAAGAGTTCTGGACGCATGGCGTAGGGTATACAAGAAAGGGAAGAGAAGTCTAGGGAAGCCTAACTGTGTGTCTTTAGAACCATACCTCCAGTGGGTCAGAAGAAGGGCAACCAACCTAAAGATGCCCTATTCCCGTCAAGATCCCATAGCTCCCAGGAGAGAGCTCACTTATGTCTTTATGTCTAAAGCCGAGGAGTTAGAGGTGTCCTTAAGGAAGTCTCAACATGAGCTGGAATCTTGGAGGAACAAGTGCCACGTAGCAGTGGCAGAAAATGATAAGTATCGAAAGCAGAATGTTGAACTTCAAAAGCAGAATGTTGAACTTCAAAAGCAGAATGTTGAACTTCAGAAGCAGAATGCTGAACTTCAAGAGAAGAAGGATGAACTTCAGAAGCAGCTACAATTGAAGGATGAAGAGCTACTCCCCTGCAAGAAGAGGAAAGTCATGGAGGATTTATTTTTCTCCGACCCACAATGCACTATTTGGAAAATAATTATGGACAACCTCATCCGTGAGAAGGCGCAACTCGAAGAGCAGCTCAAGCAGCAGCATTCAAAGCTTCTTTAGTGTCTTTACTAGCTTTTATTTAGCTTTTATTTGGGACTCTTTAAAAGAATATTTATGTAGTCCGTTTCAAATTTAATAAAACGTTTTTTACCGCAATGCCCATAAATAGAGGAATCCCATGAAGTCCTAATCATCTTGCATTGCATTCTTTTTCCATTGTTCACTTCAAGAAACTCAAATTCGTTCCGTAGGTGTTGTAATCATGGATTTCAGAAGAGAAACCCTGAAGTACACTTTTCAGAGTCCCAACCTTGAAAGCTTGAGAGAGCTAGCCGAACTCGTCGAGGATCGCTTTGCCTTCGCAGCAGAATATGGAGGAGTTTTCCGTTTCCTCGAGCTAAGGATGAAAGAAGGATTGTTGGAAACGTTGGTTCAATTTTACGACCCGATGTATCACTGCTTCACTTTTCCGGACTACCAATTGATGCCGACCTTGGAAGAGTACTCAGAACTCTTGAAGATGCCTGTGACTGTTCGACCTCTATTCACCGGAAGGGAAGACACGCCTAGTCACCAAGAAGTTGCAAACGCTACCCATCTCAGCCTAGAAGATGTCCAGACACACCTGATCACCAAGGAAGGAGTCCTTGGGTTCCCCGCCGACTTTTTGATCGAAAAAGTCCGTTACCATGCTGAAAGAAAGGAGGCTCTCATATTGGAAGCCAATTTTGCTTTGTTGGTCTATGGGATTTTCTGGTTCCCTAAAATTGACAATTTTGTTGATATGGATGCAATCAAGCTGTTCATACTCAAGAATCCAGTACCCACCTTGCTTGCTGATACGTACTTTTCGATTCACTCGAAGAACGCCGAAGGAGGAGGACACATTGTATGTTGTACCGCCTTGCTGTACTCATGGTTCATCGCTCGTTTGACTTTGTATCCGTCCCTTTGGGACAAAGTAGCAACACCTCGATGGTCCGAGATACTTATGGCCCTTACCCATTCGGACATTGTTTGGTATGATCCCGCCTATGGAGGCGTACCTATGATTCCTAGCATCGGAGGATCCCCCAACGTACCGCTCATTGGAAGAGAAGGATGTATAAGTTACAATCCCGCTTTGGCCCGTAGACAGTTTGGACACCCTATGATCCAAGGAAGAGATCTATTTCAAGGGAGAAGAGGACCTAGATCTCAAGACTGTTATCATTTATGCATGGAAATACATTGATATGGAAGGAACAGTTGCTTCAGGATACCCCAACTGTGCTATTTCCGAGGATTATCTGCATTGGGTGCGAGAAAGAGCCCTCGATCTCAAGATGCCTTTTCCTTTCCATGAACCTATGGTATTATCTCCTCACGACCCCGACTGGTTCGAAGAGGAGGAAATTGAACAAGTAAGGATTGCTTTGGATGAAGCCCGGAAGTTGAGGACTGCCTGGAAGAATAAGTTCTTCACCCTCAAAGTAGAGAAGGAAAGACTTCAGAAGACACCAGAAATAGAAGTTGCCAGGAAGAGAAAGGCACAAGGAGATTTATTTTCTCCTCATGCCTCTTCAAGTACTGTCACCAATGATGATCTCCCCTCAACTACCATGGCTTGGAAGGAGTGTGTGGAACGACTCATCATCGAGAAAGCGGCGCTGCAGGAGCGCATTGATCAGCTAACAGAGGAGCTCCGTACAAAGAAGACCGTGGAGTAGAGTTCTAAGCGTTCTTTTGCTTTCGTTGTAATAAACTCTTGAAAGAGTACTTTGTTTTCATTGTTTCTCAAAAATAAAAAGTTTTTCAATTATCCTACATTATAACACTGAAAAACACTTTGAGTTCCTTGAAGTCTCTCCTGCATCTGCATTCTCGCATTAACATTTTGCATGGCATTTTACATTTGTGCATGTGTCCTTCCTTTGTTGTGGCTCATTTCGGTTTTCCATCTTTGCTGTCAGTCGCCGTCTCTACCATCTGACCAAGCCGGAAGTATCATTAAAGGATAGTGAGGAGAACAAAGACATGGATCGCATGACTAGCTTCAGAGTAAGGTCTAATCCAACACTTCGCCGTCCCTCCGACAACTTTGTTCCTATGCAACTTCAGCCTGTGCAAGAAAAGGAAACGGACGATCCAGAGCTTACAGCATTCAAGAATGAATTTCGCGACTTCGAGGAACGATGGAAAATGATGTAGAGGAACCGTGCGCCTGATTTTCATGCTCATGACCCGCACCTAGTTCCAAACTTAGTTATCCCCCCAGGATTCCAGATGCCCGCCTTTGAAGTGTACAAAGGTACAATTTGTCCAAGGTATCATTTGATGATGTTTTGTCAGAAGATGACCGCCTATCTTGGGAACGACCAACTACTGATTCACTGCTTCCAAGAAAGTTTGGGTAGAGCACCATCAGCATGGTATATGAATCTGCAAAGGAATCACATTCAGTCTTGGGAAGACTTAACTTTTGCTTTTGTGAAGCAATACCATCATAACTTGGGTATAGCCCCAAACAATAGAGATGACTGTGGACCTTCCAGAGAATTCATAGCTCCGGTACCCCATCCTCAGCACCAGTACGCGATGCCCGCTCAGCGTGAACAACAACCACATCCTAGGCAGAGGTTGGCCTCTCCAGATCAACCACAGCATCGACAATTTCGGAAAAGGTATCAAAGGATGACTCCAGATGCACCAAGGGAAGCAATTCACCAGTTTGATCCTATCCCGGTGAAGTACGCTGATTTGTTTCCAGCTCTAATTCAAAGAGGGCATATCCAGACTAAAGCCCCACCCAAGGTACCTAAGAGGTTTCCATACTGGTACAATGCCAACAAATTTTGCCTGTATCATCAAGGTGCTCCGGGGCACGACATTGAGAGCTGTTACGGCATGAAAGCAGACGTCCAAAATCTGGTCAAAGATGGAGTCTTGTTCTTTGAGGGTTCCGTCCCTTACGTACGAGATAACCCCCTATCTCAACAAGGTTCATCCTCCCCAGGCATGATTCAAGGTCGTCAACGCCGTGTCTGAAAACTGCGCACCAGACATTTCTGCATGCCTTTCCCGTCTACATGAAAGCACAATAAAGATCCTGGAAAGGACTCTCAGAAGAACCTTCTATTTCTTTCGTTTGTTTGTGTGTTTATTTCTTTGGTTAAAAGCATATTTTTGCATGTAAGAACTTTCTATTTTGAATAAGTAATGCAATAACTGTTTGTCTTGAAGAAATCCATTCGTTTTCACTCAAATAGTTTTTCAAAATTATTTATAATGCCGACTTTTACCCGATCTCGCTTTGATAGAGAATTGGAAGGAGGATGATGAAGTAAAACACATGATCTCTTGTTGTATGCTTCGAATAAAAACCCTACTGATGATGTAAGGCGTTATTTTAAACCTCCTGAAAGCCAACATAGTCAACCCTTTCTTTTAAAACCTTGATTGAGGATCCATTCTCTTTCTCCCCAACCCTTTCAAACATCATTTTCTTAACCTGGGGCAGGGTAATATCAAAAGAACATCTTTCAAAAATTGGGTGGGCACAAATATACTAACCCTTTCTCCCTCCATTTTACAAGTCATAAATTAAACCCATATACGACCCTCAAAGTCCTAATTGAGGTAAGGTCTAATTCGAAAGCATACTCGATGAGATATTGTTTCCTGACTCCTTGAGCTATGCTCAAATTTAAACCGGCTTTATAAATAATGATTCAATTTGTATCCTAACTAGTGGTTTCGATCACAAGTTATTGCGATACCCCTTTTCAAAACTTCAAGACAAACGCGTGTTGCATTAACCATTTCAAAATGGATATTTCAAATGTGCTAAATACGCTTGACATCTTAGAAAGACGACATACAGACATTGATGATGATATCTGAAGACTTTGCTGACTTGGGGCAAGTCATTCTTCCCAAAGAAAATTTCATCCGCGCAAGTCTTGGGTTCAACTAGAAGAAATTCAAGGACTCACTTACCGCCAATCAGGGGCAGTTACGTCGAGATTCGGTGAATCTCTAGAGAGTTTGAAAACAGTGGGGCATTGGGACATCACGTTTTCTGTAAAATCCTCTCTAGATGGCGTTTTTTAACTATGGGACTTGGGGCATTTGAAGATTGGAGAAAAAGATGTCTATTTCATCCTCAGGAAGCTCAACCCTAACATGTTCAACAACTACGACGACCCGGGATATTTATTTTACCCCCTATGAAACTTCGGTTTGGGTACCTCCGTCTACAATTTCATACAACATGTCAAACTTATCAAGATGTTACATCCCCAAATGGATTGATCACTTTTTCCCAAGGGAAATCATGAAGCTTTGAAGCAGGATTGAGATCCTATATCTGTTTCTCTACAATATCCCCAGTGATACTTCTATCTTTGAAGATTGGTCGGATGTTTGTTTCGGGATGTTTATCCCATCTCCGGTCGTTGCTTTCGTCTGTTTTGTCAGCATAAGCATACACATATCATACAAGTAGATAGCATAACATTTGCATTTTGTGCATCCTTTGTTTGTTTTACTCTATCTCTTCGATTGCGGTTACCCTTGGGTATTTTGGGCGCGTCTTACTCCTTCCAAATAGAGTTGTCAGCCCTAGGCAAGAAAAACTCAATATTTCTATTTCCCCACGAAGTTTGATCCTCGTGGAAGACAGTTGTTTCAGTACATTCCCATTGGAGTTTATGCCTCTATGGTTGAGTCTTACTTGACAGTTTCTCTTCGGTTATTTCCCGAATTGAACTTCGGTCTTTGACAATCACACTATGAACATCTCCCGCTTTTGAGCATGGATCAAAAGTGCAGTTACTTTGTGCTTTGACATCATGAGGATCACCATTTGAAGACACACTGTTTCTTCAACAACATTACAAGATCCACTCAACAACTTACAGTCGAAAAACAGAAGATCTCTTTATTTGAGCAACTCGTTTTGGGCAGATCTATTCTCAAAACGACAAACAACAACTTCCTCAAGACAATCTGTCTATCCCCAGTGGATTATTTCAAGATTTATCAAGACAAAACAAAGTACATTACAGATACTTCCCCATTTGAGGATTTCTGCTACTACAACTTCACATTTCTTTTACAATTACAGCAAATATACTCCTCAAAGAAATGATCTTCCTCAGAGAGTTCATTATGAGTACAACCAATGACATATCTCCTTACAAGAGGACACTCCACGTATCAACTGGTTTACAACTCTTTTGAAGATCCCCGGTGCACATTCTACAAATTGCCAATACAATACAAATTGCATCTACAATTACATTTACAAGATCACATCTACAAAATTCTACAAATTACAGATTACATCTACAACATTTACATCAACAATTCTAAAAGTTCTACAATTTACAACATACAACTTACAATGGCACTATGGCTCACAGCCGAACATCTACATCAACATTACAATTTACAACTACAGTTACATCTACAATCTACAAATTTACAACCCCTCTTTGAGGACGCTCTCACGAGTTTCCATCATTTTGGGTAGGAACCGAGACCAGCTCATGGTTCCCATACCATGGAGCAAGGGGAAGTTTGACATCAGAAACCGAGACCAGTTCATGGTTCCCATACCATGGAGCAAGGGTAAGTTTGACATTAGGAACCGAGACCAGCTCATGGTTCCCATACCATGGAGCAAGGGGAAGTTTGACATCAGAAACCGAGACCAGTTCATGGTTCCCATACCATAGAGCAAGGGGAAGTTTGACATCAGAAACCGAGACCAGCTCATGGTTCCCATACCATGGAGCAAGGGGAAGTTTGACATCAGAAACCGAGACCAGCTCATGGTTCCCATACCATGGAGCAAGGGGAAGTTTGACATCAGAAACCGAGACCAGCTCATGGTTCCCATACCATGGAGCAAGGGGAAGTTTAACATCAGAAACCGAGACCAGCTCATGGTTCCCATACCATGGAGCAAGGGGAAGTTCGACATCAGAGACCGAGACCGGCGCATGACTCCCATATCATGATGCTCGGGGAAGCTCAACAACTACAACAACATCTACAACTACAATGACATCAAAGACCGAGACTAGCTCATGGTCCCCGTACCATGATGCCAGGAGAGGTTATACATTTTACCATTTCAGCTGAGTTACAAAATATAAAAAAAAAGAGGATCCATTTTGAGTTACTATTGACCACCACCTTGGTAGTCAAAGTATCTTTCGACCTCAAGTCGTCAAAACCACTGCATCCCTGATGCATGAGTTACCATTACACGTCTGGAGATTTCCAATGAGTGATTGTTCATGTCCCCGTAGGGTCCCGCCTTGTTGGATCTGTTGCTTTTCTGTCTAGCATGTCGCGTCCAGTCCATCCTCTGTGGCGCCCTTTCTCCACAGGATCATTTGTCTTGCATTTCGTATCATTGCATATCATTTACATTCGGTGGCTTCGTAGGGCCAAAAATTCGTGCAATGTTTGTATTTAAGTCCCTCCTATCTCGTCGAGACGGAGATTTCAATCTCCATACCTCCGAATAGGAGTAACTTAAATAGGGGCATCTGTTGCACCCTAATTTTTGACCCCGAGACCCCACCTCTTTCTGCACATTTTCTTTTGTTATTTGATTTAATATTTAATATTTAGGTTTTTTTTTTGTGACTAACCAGCTCGTGCAAGTGCAGTGGTGTCCAGACTCAATTCAGAGACCTAAGAGTTATGACCGAGTTACAGAGTCAACACATTTGCGACAGTTCCATTCAACTCTGACCGAACATTGACAAAGATGAGAAATGCTACGCTTACATTATTTCACAAAGCCGTAGTAATTTACACCGTAGGTTGATGCATTGATTTGAAAAGTGATTCAAATGCTCGTTATAATGGATAGTACCGTATAAGTACGATATGAAGGCAAATAAATGTACTAAACAAAGATGGTTCAAAGGGTTAAATACTATTTACAAGATAATTTGAGTTTACATCAGAGAATTTGACTTAGTACGTGGAGATTGTTCTTTGGGATTATACATTAATGCACCAGAAAACCAATTTCATAAAGACTCGCTGCTATAGTTCCTGGTATTGAGGCCACCAACATGACACAACACTCTCCGAGCAAGAAGCAGCTTCACTTTCACTCAATGACGGAAAATCGGCTTCACTTCCATGAAGACTTCACTTTCAATCAAGTAGAACACCATGTTACATCCCTAACAGCAAGCAACAATACCAGCATTCTCAGCGCAGTCGCGACGGAGGCATTATCAACCACTGCAGGAAGCTCCTCGCCATCTGCGAAGGCCATCAACAACACATAAGTGTAATGGACAAGAGAAAGCCGACTCGAAGTCAAAAGTCACTAGGTGGCTTTGGTTTCGACCATTTCATACAAAACAAGATAGATATGGGTTTACCTCTTCCATGATGAATGTCAGCAGCACTGTTATGTTTGGCGTAAAGTCGTCGCTACCGGGCCGACACCAGCTTCCAGACACTGATGCGAAGCTTGCGGGGACGAACCATTCCTAGTACAAGATAACAGCTAAGACAAAAGCAGAATACATGGTTAACAATGTATGTTTCCAAACACCATAAAACTTGGTTCCAACAAAACCACATTAAATTTAGAAACTCATTTACATAGCAACAACTAAGTTGAGTCACTTTGCTATCCACTGCATGACCATTTACAACACACCATCGCTTGTTGCCTGTTTGGAGTGACCATAACACTTTCAGCCTCTAAGATCATAGCAGAGACTGTCCAACACATAAGAGCTGCTTTGAGTTGCCCTAGTCCTTGATGAATGTATCTATAATATTCTTGAAGATGGTTTCAGAACCTGAAAGAGAAGGAGAGTGAGTTTTCCTTTTGTTGCTATTGGTGTTAGTAGTAATCAATGACAAGTTTTAAGCAGCAGAAGAGCGGTACCTTAGACGTTGAATCACGGTCTGAGTCGCTCAACAAATACACACCACAGCCACATACAGAACCCAACTTCACAACAGATGCATACGCGATTTGAGAGGGAGCACGTGAATCACTCCGTACGTGGACAGGGCATTCGCAAGGAGGTAATTCTCCAGTTACCATCAACAACACGTTAAGCGTCAGCAGCCAGCATATCAGCGGAAAGTCAGCTGCGAGTACGTCTGCATCACCTGCGAACATATCTACGCACCTGCATTCACAACGAGGGACTTGAGCATCAAACACTGGGGGCAACATACAACACTCATGTTTGAACTGAAGAATAGAACCTCAACAAAAAATACAACAGCCCTGCATACACTTTGAGACAGATATTGATAAACTGAGCCCATTTACCACTTTTAAGAGCATTGAGACGATTCTTTTTCTCTAGGGATAGTTCAAAGGCAATCCTCAAGGTGGAGCCAACAGTAGACAGAGATTCCCTTTGTAATGGAAGAAGATGATTAACTTCATCTTTCAGCCTGCATTTCATCTTCACAAATACTACACCAAACAGGGTCAAAACCGATTAACTCAAAATAAGCAATTATCTACTCTTCACATTGAAGTTATGGCATTTGGCAGGTATCTGTACCATCCTAAACATAGACAGACTAATTATCTTTCAAAGCATCTCAGCAATGAAGAATACACCATTGATACTCGCCCACAGCTTCAGCTCCCGCTCTCAACGCTTCCTGCACCATAATCCCAGATGCATTCGATATCGCCGTCAACTGCAGGAGTATACCAAGCATATTAATCATTCGGCTAACAAAAACTATTTGGTTTGGTTTAGAACACAATAACCGCTGTTTCTCTACCCAACATTCTCATAATGATATGACAGCATTAACTGTTGTCACGCTCCGTTAAACTATACAGCGTTCAATTCAGTATTAGGAGCATTTGCTGAACCCTCCATTGCCCTGAAAAGACAAAGCAAATAGATTACATGACAGGACCAGATAAGATACTTGAGTGATCGAAGCAAAGCCACGCCACTTCACGCCTACAAGCGACCTGCAGTATGAAATAAGCACCAATATGACGCCACAAATACAACCAACAAAATGCACAACATAAAATCACAACGGTGTTTTACAACCACAACATACACTTTCATTTCCATAACCGGCAAGGAATGTCTACGCCTTAAAAGAAACCAAGCCTCCGCTACCTGCAAAAACAAACGGAGAACATGAACAATTCAGGAAACATTGAAGCAGCCATTACGCGTTCACTTAGTCAAATATAAAGAAAGCAATAACAACAGCAGTCACAGTCAGCGATCATATTGATTGGAGCCACAATGTTAAGAATCTCAACCAAGTAAGCCAAGTGAAGCGCATGGCATCGCGAACTGGTTCATTTCCTCCCCAAGTACATCCAGACATACCAATCCACAAAGGTATAATTCAGAAGAAGAAAACAGGAAGTAAGAACGAATCATAGCAACCACTATCAACCTGAGACAACATTACCTGCGCAGGCAACATTCCAGCTTTGCTCGCGTATCCCCACCAAGTGCAAACCTGCTACAGCGCTGAAATTAACTTTGCAACTTTCCTCCTTAACATAAGAGCGAGCCCCTGTCACATCCAGACATGTTCTCAAAGGATTTAGGTGGATACGATATTAGCAAGAAATTATCCCTCAGGAAAGCGTTAAGATACCTGAACCATGAGGCACAGCTATTGGTGTTGTTTTGGTCATGACAATCTCGTTTCAGCATTTCAACTTCGCTATAGAACATCATCAACAGACACATATTAGTTCAAGAAGACTATACCAGAAGAATGGAGTTGAGTTTGGGAGGAATTTACCCTGTATCACATTCAAACGCGAGTTCTCCACCTCGGGCTTCCAGTTCCCCTTTTCGGCCCAAAACCATTGCTATTCACACCTGTTGAATACCAAACATGAGTTAGCAATTGATCAAAATGTACTCATTACAAAAGAAAAAGATTCGAAGAATATTCCAATCAGAAACTGTGGGCGTTTAACAAGATAGCTACGCCCAAATCAGAAAGGATATCCCATCGAAACGAGAAAGGAAAGTTTCTAAATATATCCACACCAAAACAGAAGGTCCAATCAAGCCGTCAAAGTGTTTTAAATCAGCATTCAAACCATTTCAATTAGACTTTAACACAGGAAATCTCAATCGAGACCTATAAAAGGAGAATGAGAAGAGGAAAAAACGGAGTTCACAGACAGAATCGATCCATAAAAATTTCAACCACAATCCAAATTCACAGAAATCCCTAAGACGATAAAACCATAGGAAGTTGGGAAGAAACTTATCTGCGAAGCTGTCAACCGAGTTCCTCAAGTCTTCCGCCCACATAACCACCACCATGAAACCCTTGCCGGAAGTCGCCACACCATCAACAACACATAACCGTCAGTGCTGAAGCCTTCCCGCCTCCGAATCACCATCGCCATCCACCGCCCTCTTCGTCAAATTCATTGTGTGGAAAAGAAACCAGCGAAAACGTGAGCCCCTGTTTCGCTAACGATATCATTATGTTATTTTTTTGTCTGTTTATTTGTAGAGATTGAAGAAAGGAAGAGATGGAAGCGCGAGGAAGAGAAGACGGAACGCGATCGAGAAATTGGGGAGGCCGATTTGGGAATCTGAGGAATTAGGGTTCAAGCTTTTTGTTTGTTCTGTTGTTTTGTTTGTAACCTAATTAAGATCACCCACTAATCACCATACACGCACAGACACCACACGCCTAATCACACCACTAATCACATTAATCTCTTCACTAATAACCACACACACCGTTAAATCACTAATCTTTTTTAAAAATCTAATCATCGCTTTTTTTAAAATTAATTAATAAATTAAATAATCTTTTCTCTAATTAGTAAACTTTTACTATTTTTAATCACTACATTTGATTTTTATTTTTTTAAAAAAATATATAATTTGTCAATCTTTATTAGGCAACGGTATCAGTAAAAGAAAACTTCTTTTTCCATAATTTATTCAACAAATACCTTTTATAGATAATAATATATCTTATTTTAAATTATCTCACACTTAAAATTACTTTTAAAATAAATTAACAAACTTTTTTCTATTCAATCTCATTTATTTAGTTAACATCCAAAAATCTTTTGCTAATAAAACAACTCCGTCAAATCCTTTTAAAAATCAATAAACAACTCTTTTCTATTTTATAAAATTAATCACCTTATAAAACTAAATCAATTTCTCGTAAAATCAAATCCCACTTAAATTCAAATCAATTCAACCTCGTCTAATTCAAATCAATTCAACCTCGCGCTCAAAATCGATTAAAATCAACTCACATCGTAAAATCAAATTAAACGTGCACTCACGACACATGCACCTACACCATAGCGCTTTCATGCGTATTTACATTTATCTTTATCTGCTTTATCCTATTCACAATGCACACACTCACCTAGCGCTTTCATGCGTTCGTGTATGGTTTATATTTCCGCAATTTATCTTTACCGCAAGTCATTATATCTATCATTGCATCGCATCGCATCCCGTCCAAAGGAAAAATCTACACATAAGTCAACACTTGTGTGTAGTTGCACATCATTTGCATCATTCCCCCTTGATCCTTGATCCCAGTCAAGTCGATCTTCATAGGATAGATCCTACCCCATAGGAAGGACCACAATCTTTACAACTTAGACGAACATAATCAACAATACAACTTTTTCCAAACACAAACAGAGAATAGATGTTAATCATCTTAAGTGAGATATAATCTCCACCCCCACAACAATACAATCAAACATGTAGGGACTTTGCCTTAAGAGCGATAAAGGCATACTTGGCGACCATCCGAGTATGTAAGACCTTTTCTTAAGACGATGCAAAGACCATTTCCTACAACCCCCTTTTACACTTGTGGTGGTTATCTCTCCCTTAAAATGAAGACTCATCTCTTCTCCTAAACCCAATCAAAACAACTACCCTAAACCCGTAGGAACTTTGACCACAGTCAAAGAGCTCCTCTAACCCTTTAGGGTGAACTACAAAATACTCTGATTCCACTCCCGTAAGGATATGTAGGCATAAGATGCGACATCTTATCGAGTATACTTAGAAATAAACCACTAGGGTCTTTTAAACCATTAAGCAGATAAACACTTAGCAGTAAACAAACATAAAACAAGAGGTTCCTGTAGAGTACTACAGAAACTTAGGATGCTAGTACCTTCCCTAAGTTTAACCAACCCCCGAACCTAAAACTCTCTAACCTTGCATTTGCATTGCATAGTGGGAATTTCGATCTTTATCCCTTCCTTTGGACAAATCAAAGTTCGGTTGCAAAATGAATTAAAGATTCAAACTAATCAATAGTTTGGTATCCAAATTTCACCGCGACACGGCCGAAAGTAGTTGGGGGATCTGTTACGGTGGTCGCCGGCCATGCATGCCGGCCGGGGAGGGTTTCCGGCGAGGACAGGAGGTGGAGACGCGTGTCAGCGTTAGTGGAGGGAGAGGTTGCATGGCTTCCACGTGTTGGAGACGTGGCAGAGAGAAGGAGGATGTGTGAGCGAGGTGGCAGCGTGAGAATGTGAAATGTGGGTCCTTCTCTGGCCAACACGTGGCTGCTGAGACTTTATAGCAAGACAAATTCTGGATTATTCTGGATGCTTCTGCGAACTGGGCTGAACTGGGCTTGCAGATTCTGGACTTCACCTGATTGGGCCCACACGAAAATCACAAAAAGAAACCCAAAAAAAATACTGAATTAAGATGATTACCAATTAAAACCTAATTAAGAACTAAACCTAATTACTTATTTAAAACTCAATTAACTAATCTGAACATTAAGACTACTCTAATTAATTTCTATAAATCCTAATTACCAACTAAACAAAATGATTAATTCCAATTAATTTCTAACAACTCTAATAATTCTCTAATCTAAAAGATTAAGCAAAAAACTCTAATAATGGCCAATTTAAAATACTCTAATAATCCCACTAACCTAAAATTAAGCTAAAAAAACTCTAATAATCCCCTACTCTAATAATTCCACTAATTAAACTCTATTAAATTTCTATTAAACCTATATTATTTATTTAAAAGAAAATCTCTTATTAATAAAAGAAAAAACTATATTCCTCTATTAAAATGATTAAAAAAAATCTATTTAATACCTAATATGTTCTAAAAATGAATTAAAAACCATTAAAACTATTAAAAACCATTAATATCCTATTAAATCCTAAAATGATTAAAATCTATCTAAAAAGAATTAAAACTATTAAAAATCCTATTAATATTCTAAAAATGATTTAAAAGCTATTAAAAAAAATCTAAAAATGGTCAATAAAATCCAGAAAAATCACAATAATTCCCGAAGGAACAAAAATAGCACCGAACGGCAAATAAAACCACGAGAGCGCACCGGGACAACCGGTAAAAATCAACGGGCACCGAAATATCCCAAAAATACGATTCTATCTATCTAAACTGATAAAAAAACACCTGAGACGCGAGACGAGAGCTGTGATCCCGATAAAATCAAAACAAATGAAAGATGCACTGTATGCGATATGCAGATGCGAATGCGGTCATGCGTCGAAACATCGAGCCAGATACGGGACCCGGTTGGTCAAATTTTAGGGTGCAACAGCTGCCCCTATTCAAGCGGCTTGGACCTGAATGGTTGAAGAGCGCTCAGCCTTCAAACATTCAAAGGTAGATGATGGTTGAATACAAATGGAACCCTGAAATTTGCCAACCGCAAGAAATATACTACAAAACTGCTTGAGGAATAGCCTCCAATGAACTGAAGTTTGGTTGTCACGGCAACAACTGGTCAATTTTCTGATAAATTTTTCTTCTCCTTTCAACACCAATCACTTGTGTGACGCCACAAGTATTGGACTAATGCTTCGAAAAGCAAATGACTTTCCCATCTTCTATGGGATATCTTCTGTCGACTCATGGTTCACGGCGAACCTGAGGAAACTCTCCTGGGGAATTCTGAATTGAACTGCCTGGCGCCCATTCTGTCAACAGGAGGCGGCTTCAGAAATCTGATAAATGTCAATCTTTGTTGTTGTTTTTTCGATGCTGACGTAACAACCAAATATGAAGAATCACTCTGCTGGGGAAAAAGAGAAGCTGAACCAAACAACTCTGCAAGGGAACAAAGTCGAAATCCAATAGGTAACCAACCTGGTCCATGTTTCGACATGCATATGCTTGATAATGATGCAATGCCCTATATGACATGTAAATGCTATGCGTTCTGTTTGAAGATGCGATGCCCAGGAGGCATGGATATACTATATGCTTGTGTAAATGCTATGACGATGTATGCAAATGCTAATGCAGGCTCGAGCTGCCAGAGAACACCAGGTCTGAAAACCACTTGGCAAAATAAATGCCGAAGGCAACGTCAACTCTACTGGGGATGAATCGAAGTCACAGAACCACCTCAGCAAAATAAATGCTGGAAAAGGGAAACCAAATCCGCTGAGGATAACCGTCCTGCTGGAGAAATGAAAAGGCAACCCTGCTTGGCGACTTCACTGGGGAAAGAAACAACTCTGCTTGGGGATGCTCCCTTCGAACCATTGGCAACTGATTGTGCTCTGCGGGGATTGACCCGAACTGGGGTTGATTGCGCGCAACACACTGCTGGAAATGCCCCTACTATCAAGGATATCAATCTTAATCTGCTGAGGATACTCCTGATCCTACTCTGATACGGGGTAGAATACAATCTCAACTCTTCCGGGGTAATAAGCAACCTTCATCTGCTGAAGAGTAACAAATCTAATCTAACAACATCCTCAAGGAAATCAAACATTAATCGAAGCACTGGTATCCGTCGAGCTTCGTATCGGGGAACATGACAACATGCGAGTCATTGGGACTTACTGTGTCAGATACCTTTAGGTTTTTTGCTTTTCTTTTGGTTTAGGATAAACACGGATTATGTACACAGTGGAAGATATGGAAAATACTAGACGAGAACTAGCATTCAAAGGTAGACTACCATACGAGAACTGATAGGAAAATAGGTTATCGGACGAGAATTGATTTGGTTTTGGACATCAGACGGGGCTGACTGGATAACAGACTGAGACATAGACAACCAGACGAGAACTGGCTGAAAGCTGACGTACACCAGACGAGAACTGGTATAGCACACAGGTTAAAACACACGATGACCAGACGAGAACTGGTTACGCAACGACATGTACCAGACGAGAACTGATACAACACATGAAGAAACGGTGACCAGACGAGAACTGGTTACAATAAACTACACCAGACGGGAACTGCTGCTTACGATAAACTACACCAGACGGGAACTGATGCTTACAATAAACTACACCAGACGGGAACTGATGCTTACAATAAACTACACCAGACGGGAACTGATGCTTACGAGAGGGTGGGCCAGACGAGAGCTGGTTACCGGTTTGCCAGGCGAGAACTGGACTTTGGAAATGACTGGTTACTGACACGCAACAGGTTTAACTGTAGGATAATGATCCAACGACAACATGGCCTTTTTCGAAATGTTAAGGTTTTTGATGAGGGTAATGACATGATTCCCCGATACTCAACTCCGGCCGGGGATAAACAAACTGGCTTGGACAACTTGCCCCAGTACACTCAGCTGGGTATAAATAGACTGACTTGAACAACTTGCCCCAGTCTAACTCCTGAGAGTATCGCTCTGAACAGCTTGCTACGAGACGGCTTCGAGATTACTTGCCCCGGTATCTGTATAACAACAGAATTCAATCTCCGTTAACAATTATCAACCCAACTGTTTTCAACACTCTCTGCAGTGACTTGCCCCTGAATGAGCGTTCTAGAGACTTAACCCAATCTGATTATCCACCTGAAGTATCCGCTTTCAAATCTCAACGCTCTGGATAATTGCCCCTGATTGGGTCTCGAGAAGACTCACTTCTGATCAACTGCTTCTCAAACACACTGCCCCTGATCAACTGAAGCTTCGGGACTTGTCCTCAGACTAACTGATTCCGAACTTACTGGAAGTCAATGCCCCTGATTCACAGGGCTTCACAACATACGCCATCCTGGTTCCGACTGCTGAATTACTCAGTCCTGCTCGACGATTTCCTGTTGGAATTTCTATCATGCCAACTACTAACCTGCAATTAAAATTGTCTATTCACGAATGGTAATTTTAATGCAGTGTTTATGCAGATTTTGAAAAAATTTTGAGCTGTCACTCATTTACATGCTATGATTGTGAGTGACGAATGAACCAGAGTTCAAACGTAGTGCTTACGTGATCAGTGAAAAATACAACAAGGATGTGACTAGCAAGTCAGGAAAGGAGTCAGGTTACTCAACCTTGTCGTAATGCGCTTCAGACTAACCCTACCTCAATTAGGTCTTTTAAGGGTTGTATCGTGGTCGGGTTCACAGTTCGTGAAACAAAGGATATTTGGCTCAAATTTTGATTTGTACCCACCCCTTCTACATGATGATCTCCGATCCTAAGGTTCAGTTAACCTGGCACAAGCGCTCGCCGCTTCGAGAGGTATGTTGAATGGTAAGAACCACAATTAAGGAATTCACAAGAATTTCGGAGTGATAGTTACTCCTTTTCGCTTTCGGTGTCTGTGTACACGACTTTGTGACTTGCTGGGGAAAAATTTCTTTTGATATCCCCTCTTTTTCATTCTTTTGATTCCCTAACTTTTGCCTGGACTGACTCCTTTTGAGTTCTTTTTGATTTTTCCTTTTTGACGTCCAACGGGATGCCCTGATTTTTGCCTAAGTATTAGCTTTCTAGCTCTTTCTTTCTTTTTACTTAGCGGGCTTTCTTATTTCTTTTGGAACAAAGTCGTGTGACACTGGTTGTCTTGATCGCTCCGAAAGGATTGTAACTGTCTTACTCTTGATTGATGAGATTTAACCGCTTGAAAGGTATAAACTGATATTGGTCCTCGAAAGACAACACTCCTCTGTAAGACCTGAATGCTTGGTCAAGCTAACTGACGACTACCCTGCCCCGGGTTAAGATGTGAGGGTTAAAAAGTCCGAAAAAACTTCTGCTTCCTGGCTCGAAGTGGTTAACAAGGGACTAACTCCTTATATCTCCAGTGTTTAGGGAATTTGAAACAATGCCTTGTACGTCCTCGGTAAGGTCTTATATGAAAGCATACGATCATCTGTTATGAGTTTAGTTTCGTCATCCTCCCTCCAATCTTTGCTAGTCACAGTGATAAAGTGGAGTGAATAAAATGCAAGTGTCAGTGCAATGTAGTAAATGAGCGACAGCGACATGATTAATTCAGAAAAATGCATAGTCACTTTATTATTATCACCATTCGAAACATACAATGTTTAAAAGAAGGTAATAACTAACAGAGAAGAAACTACAAATGCAAATGATATAAAAGTCTGAGGACTGCCAATGCTGAGGCGCCCGCCTGTCTGAATCACTGGCTTTTGCTGGGGAATACTTTCCGAGACAAGCTTAGACAGCTGAGCGGTTGGGATGAACAAACAGAAATCCTTCTCGAAAGGAAATGCGATCCTGGTCAATCAACTGCTGTACCTTCGCCTGAAATGCTCTACAATCTTCTGTCGAATGCCCTGGAGATCCACCATGGTAACCACACTGAACGTGGGGATTGTACCCAGGAGGGTAAGGTTCTGGAACTGGCTTAAGAGCTTTAGGTTCCACCAAAGAGCTTTGGATCAAAGATGGTAGCAGCTGGCTATACGGCATAGGCACTGGGTGAAAAGGAGCTTTCCTTCGTTCCAAGTTGTTGCGAGGTCGATTCTGATTCTGACGCTGATTCTGATAACCTCGACCACAAGTTCGCTGATTTGCAATGGAAGCGACATAAGATTCCTGATAGGGTGCCCCAGGCACGGCTGTCTGTTCAGTATAACAAGCCACAGGAGGTACTGATCTCTGATAAGATGAAGAACCAACAAAATTCACTGATTCGCTTCGAGGATATTCAACCTTTGGCATGACTGCATTGATCACAACTTCTTCTTCATCCTGATAGTCACAAGGACATTCAGTTTCACTAGCTTGATCATTTGAAGTAATCTGGATTTTCCCAATCCTTATGGCATACTCAAGGTGTTCTCCTAATGCTACCACGTCAGAGAAACTTAATGGAAGTCCGAGCAATCTTTCGAAGTACGGATCTTGTAGGGAATCTACAAACATGCTTGCTAGCTCTTGGTCTAACAGCGGTGGATGCACTCTAGCAGCAAATTCTCTCCATCTCTGAGCATACTTCCTGATAGGTTCATTATTCTCTTGAGACAATTCTTGCAACTGCATGCGATAGGGAGCTATGTCTAAATTATAATCATACTGCTTCAGAAAAGCTCTGGCTAAATCCCTCCATGACTGAATCTGATTTCTCTCTAACTGCATATACCACCTCAAAGATGCCCCAGTCAGACTATCTTGAAAGCAATGGATCATCAATTTGTCATCTCGCACAAACGAAGTCATTCTTCGACAGAACATCATCAAATGCAGCTTTGGACAGCTATCTCCCGTGTACTTCTCAAATTTCGGCACTTTGAACTTGTAAGGCAACACCAGGTCAGGAACCAAACACATGCCTACAGCATCCAGGTCAACAGCATCTTTGACTTTCAAAGCTTTCATTCCTTCTTCCAACGCTCAGAGTCTTCTATCCTTCTCAAGAGCTCTTGGATCTACCATCCCGGCCATTGGAATATCTCTTCGGTAATTCATCCTAGGGAAAACAACACCTTGATTGTTAACAGGAGGAGGACGTTCATTTCGGGCAACGAACTGCTCATGTTGATCTCGGTTCTCAACAGAAGGCTGTACAACTTGGTCTGCAGTAATGTTGTTCACTTGCGGGAAGTCTTCCATAGAATCATACAGAGGGTTGGACGTCATAGTGAACCCCGTCAAGGTGTTAGGAGACTGGAAATTGCCTTCAGACATGGCTACCAATAGTCTTCAGCTGACTTCAATGCTCGATTCTGCTCAAATCTACTCAACCCCTAGGTCGTCTTCTGACAATCAACAGCTGCTCAATCCAAACTCCGGGTAATCACCTTCAGGAAACAAAGGCTGGATCAGAACTCTGGCTAACTGGAGGATGATATGCAATATGATGCAACACTGTTATGCACATGATATGCAAGATGCAGCAAACAACGGGATCACAGCCCCCACACAATCTCTGAATACTGCTGCGCTGCTGACGGAGTACGTTCTCTGAAGAGAAGACCAAAATAACGGGTAGGTTGGAAGTCAAGTTTCCTGCAAAAAACCCCCCCACTCACAGGTATGGACCTATATCTGACAAGGTACGACATCCTATGCGGTCGTCAGCGTCACAGACTTTCAAGACTGACGATACGATTCCCAGAAGGAGTGGCATCATCAAGTCTTGAAGAGGCCTCACTTAGCTAACTTCCAAATGATCGGTTCCCGGAGTCGACAATCCAACTAACCAACAACCCCCTCGACCCAAAGGGTAGAAAAAGAAGTCAACCAGAAGAACCTCGTCCGAGTGTAGATTTCGCGGGACACTAGTACAAGCAAAGTCGGTACGCGCCCACTAATCTCTACTCTAAGTCTAAGGTGCACTCAAGCCCAGGTCCGGCTTATCTCTCAATCATAGAACACCCGTAACACCCCAACAGCAACAGATAATATCAATAAATAAGCCCCAATAGACAAGCAAACAAGCGCTAGGATTGACTCTCTCTTAGGGGACGTTGGATCCCAAATGCATAAGAACTATCGCAGTCCTTAGCAGCCAGGGGACGTTGGATCCCCAGCAGACTCACATAGGGAACTATCGCAGTCCCCAGCAGAGTCGCGAGCTGTCGCTACTGCGAAAATCGGCGCCGGCTGACAGAAGAGTCGCCACCGTGTGTTATTTATCCCAACGGAGGGAAAGGAAACGCTCGAAGTAAACCTCGCAAAAAACGGGAAAAGGTATGGTCATCGCAACCAAAACCTGGGTTCGGGAGTCGGTTACGCAAGGGGAAGGTATTAGCACCCCTCACGTCCGTCGTACTCGACGGGATCCACGCTTGCTTGGGTTGTCTACAGGATGTAAAACAATCTATCTACGGCTGCTAAATCTAAACGGAAGGGAATTGACTCGATAGAGCGTCGCACTCTACGCCTACGTATTCTCAAGAGAGAAAGTCAGAGTCAACGTAGTTCGGGATTACGGGGAAAATTGGCTCGCCAAGACCTCGCGTCTTGTGCCTACGTACTTCCACACTGCATGGAAGATCAGAGCTTTACCTAGTTCAGGCTAACTACGGCTAAACAAGGGGTTCTCACACAGCAGTGAGAAATCAAACTGGTTTTACAGGTACGGGAACCTATGGGCAAAACTATGGCTTGGTCTCAGATGCACTCGGGCAAGAGAGAAGGGTAACAATCAGTCGTCAGCGGGAAAGTCTCGATCGCACAGCAGCGAGAGAACAGAAAGTCAGTTGTTAGTATGCTCGCTAGGATATCGCATCCTATGCCTACATATTCTCGTCTGGTACGAGAAATCAGAGCAGCTGTAGTTCGGCTACTTCGGGACCACAACTCAAATCTCATTTTATTAACATTCTGAAAAATGATTACAATGATTGAATACTGAAAATAAATCTCCTAGGAAATACTATCCTATCCTATCCTGAAAAATCGAACGGAAAATAGTCCCCTAACAAGTGGACTTCTAAACTATCCCTAAAATAAAACTCCATGAAGAAGACACACTAAAAAAATATTACATCTATACTAATATTTTTTTTATTCTTTTCCAACTATTTTCTTCTTTTTTCTTTCAAAATATTTTTCACATATTTTTTTCATATTTTTTCTATATATTTTTTCATATTTTTTCCATTTTTTCAAATATATTCTTTTTCTCTTTTTCTTTTACTATATTTTCAATATCTTTTCTTTTGATATTTTTTTCATATTTTTCTATGTATTTTTCATATTTCTTTTTCTCTTTCCTTTTATTTTTCTATGTTTTTCTCACTATTCTTTTCATATTTTTTTTCTTTTATTTTTTTTTTAATATTCTTTTTCAATAGAAAAGCTAAACAAAATAAAAATAAAGGAAAAAAATACAAAGGAGGGGGGTACAGCTGGTTATTACAGGGGTGTCTACTAGAAAAATAAAAGCACAAAATAAGGGCCCAGCCCATAAGCAACAAAAACGGGGGAGGGGGTACAGTAAGATGGAGGAGTGTGCATGGAACTTCGTTGGGCCCAGCCCAAAGTCCTTCAAAAAACAGAGGGAGGTGTTTGCCAAAAACGGAGGGGGTGAATCCAAAACTTGATTGGGCCTGGCCCAACCCTCACGCGGACCATCTCCCTTTCTTTCTCCATTCACTCTCAGAAACTAAGAACCCTAAAACTCCCTCTCCGCTGCTCATGGCGCCGCCACCGTTCACCCTTCATCCGTTCAGCCTTCTTTCTCAAATATTCTCTCCCCTCTCCGTTTGCTTCACCTCGAAACAAAATTCCACACAAAACGAAAATGAAAATAAAGACGAAAATCTGTGAAGCAATCTTGATGATGAGTGTTGAACATTGATAGCCGATCTCGAAGGATCTGTTGACGTTTTCTGGAGAGTTGAAGGAGAAACGCGTTGGAGATTTGAAGAGATTTCTGGAAAGTGCTTGAGTTGTGGAGCGATTCTGGAGGTTGTTGTCGCGGTGGTCCTTGAAGATTTGGTGCGGAATCAAGAGGATGATGAAGTTCTTGTGAGGAATACGAACATGCAAGTGGCGATCTGGCGATTTCTTGTTGGAATCTGACATGGATGATGATTCTTGATGATGTTCGCTGAAGGTTCATTCTGGAAAAATGATGAACACTTGAAGATTCGATGAATATTCATCATTCCTGATGAATTTCTGGGGATCTCTTACATGAAGACTGATGAACTCGCGATGGTGATTGAAGAAATTTCTGGACAGTGTATGAAGCTTGATGAAGGTTTGATGAACGATGATGTAGAGTATCTGGAAAACGCGTTGGATGGATGCATGTTCTTCTTGTTGATGTGGATAATGATCGGTTGAATCTGGAGATGATGATTCTGGAGGTGGGTGAAGTTCTGATCGGAGGAAGATGATCGGAGGTTGGATGTTGATCGGAAGAGATGAAGGAATGAGGAGAAGGAGAAGATTTCTGGAATTTTTTTGGGTGTTTGAGGTTTTCCGGTGACCGGTACGGCGGCCGAAAGTAGTTGGGGGATCTGTTACGGTGGTCGCCGGCCATGCATGCCGGCCGGGGAGGGTTTCCGGCGAGGACAGGAGGTGGAGACGCGTGTCAGCGTTAGTGGAGGGAGAGGTTGCATGGCTTCCACGTGTTGGAGACGTGGCAGAGAGAAGGAGGATGTGTGAGCGAGGTGGCAGCGTGAGAATGTGAAATGTGGGTCCTCCTCTGGCCAACACGTGGCTGCTGAGACTTTATAGCAAGACAAATTCTGGATTATTCTGGATGCTTCTGCGAACTGGGCTGAACTGGGCTTGCAGATTCTGGACTTCACCTGATTGGGCCCACACGAAAATCACAAAAAGAAACCCAAAAAAAATACTGAATTAAGATGATTACCAATTAAAACCTAATTAAGAACTAAACCTAATTACTTATTTAAAACTCAATTAACTAATCTGAACATTAAGACTACTCTAATTAATTTCTATAAATCCTAATTACCAACTAAACAAAATGATTAATTCCAATTAATTTCTAACAACTCTAATAATTCTCTAATCTAAAAGATTAAGCAAAAAACTCTAATAATGGCCAATTTAAAATACTCTAATAATCCCACTAACCTAAAATTAAGCTAAAAAAACTCTAATAATCCCCTACTCTAATAATTCCACTAATTAAACTCTATTAAATTTCTATTAAACCTATATTATTTATTTAAAAGAAAATCTCTTATTAATAAAAGAAAAAACTATATTCCTCTATTAAAATGATTAAAAAAAATCTATTTAATACCTAATATGTTCTAAAAATGAATTAAAAACCATTAAAACTATTAAAAACCATTAATATCCTATTAAATCCTAAAATGATTAAAATCTATCTAAAAAGAATTAAAACTATTAAAAATCCTATTAATATTCTAAAAATGATTTAAAAGCTATTAAAAAAATCTAAAAATGGTCAATAAAATCCAGAAAAATCACAATAATTCCCGAAGGGACAAAAATAGCACCGAACGGCAAATAAAACCACGAGAGCGCACCGGGACAACCGGTAAAAATCAACGGGCACCGAAATATCCCAAAAATACGATTCTATCTATCTAAACTGATAAAAAACACCTGAGACGCGAGACGAGAGCTGTGATCCCGATAAAATCAAAACAAATGAAAGATGCACTGTATGCGATATGCAGATGCGAATGCGGTCATGCGTCGAAACATCGAGCCAGATACGGGACCCGGTTGGTCAAATTTTAGGGTGCAACACTTCGGGGTGAGATCGGGTAAACTGCTGGGGTTCATTGTGAGTGAAAAAGGAATTGAGGTTGATCCTGCAAAGATAAAAGCGATACATGAAATGCCAACGCCTAAAACAGAAAAAGAGGTGCGCGGGTTTTTTGGGAGATTGAACTACATTGCTCGGTTCATATCTCACCTAACGGCCACGTGTGAGCCATTATTCAAGCTGTTGAAAAAGGACCAGGCTGTAACATGGAATGAAAATTGTCAAAAGGCGTTCGATAAAATAAAACAATATTTGCAGGAACCTCCTATTTTAATACCTCCCGTGGCAGGGAGACCCTTGATTATGTATTTGACGGTTCTTGAGGGGAGTATGGGTTGTGTTCTCGGTCAACATGACGAGACAGGGCGTAAAGAGCATGCGATATACTATCTGAGTAAGAAGTTCACTGATTGTGAGTCAAGATACTCAATGCTTGAAAAAACGTGTTGTGCGCTAGCCTGGGCCGCCAAACGTTTAAGACAGTACATGCTGAATCATATAACCATGCTCATTTCGAAGATGGATCCTATCAAATATGTATTTGAAAAGCAGGCATTATCTGGGAGAATTGCCCGTTGGCAGATGGTTTTGACCGAATATGACATCCAGTATGTTTCTCAGAAGGCTATAAAGGGGAGTGTGTTATCTGAGTATCTTGCTGAGCAGCCTCTTGACGACTATCAATCGATGAGGTTTGATTTTCCTGACGAGGATATCATGTACCTAAAGGTGAAAGATTGTGACGAGCCGTTGCCGGACGAAGAACCAGAGTTGGGTTCCAAGTGGCAGATGATATTCGACGGAGCTGTGAATTCCTATGGTAGCGGAATAGGGGCAATCATTACTACTCCACATGGGTCGCACATCCCATTTACTGCTCGATTGACCTTTCTGGTTACCAATAACGAAGCCGAATATGAAGCTTGTATTATGGGGCTTGAAGAAGCCATTGATTTGCGAATCAAAAATCTGGATGTATACGGAGACTCGGCTCTGGTGGTGAATCAGATAAAAGGAGAATGGGAGACACGTCAGCCCAATTTGATACCATACATGAATTATGCAAGGAGATTGTTACGTTTCTTCGACAAGGTTGAATTGCATCACGTACTGAGGGCAGAAAATCAAATGGCTGACGCACTTGCGACATTGTCTTCCATGTATAAGATTAACTTTTGGAACGAGGCTCCCCAGATTGTTATATCTCGGCTTGACAGACCCGCTTTCATATTTGCTATTGACGAAGCATCCGATGATAAACCCTGGTATTTTGACATCCAGAATTTCCTGAAGAATAAGGAATATCCGACTGGGGCATCCAGTCGCGATCAGAAGACTCTCAGGAGATTGGCTGGTAATTTCTATCTGAATCCGGACGGTGTTCTATACAAAAGAAATCATGACTTGGTGTTGCTACGGTGTGTAGACGAGAAAGAGGCGAAGTTGCTCATGGAGGAGATACATGAAGGTACATTTGGTACACATGCTGGTGGGCATGCTATGACAAGAAAGTTGCTACGGGCAGGTTATTACTGGCTAACTATGGAAACAGGTTGTTTCAAGTTTGCAAAGCGGTGTCATAAGTGTCAAATTTATGTGGACAAAATCCATGTGCCTCCGAGTCCTCTAAACGTGATGTCATCACCATGGCCATTCTCGATGTGGGGAATTGATATGATTAGTAAGATTGAGCCTACGGCATCAAACGGACACCGACTCATTTTGGTCGCAATTGATTATTTTACCAAGTGGGTGGAAGCGGCGTCATATGCCAATGTGACCAAACAAGTGGTAGCCAAGTTTATCAAAAGAGATATCATCTGTAGATATGGAATCCCTGAGCGGATTATTACCGACAACGGTTCGAACTTAAATAACAAGATGATGAAGGAGTTGTGTCAGAATTTTAAGATTGAGCATCACAACTCTTCTCCTTACCGACCCAAGATGAATGGCGCTGTTGAAGCGGCCAAGAAGAACATAAAAAAGATTGTTCAGAAGATGGTTGTGACGTATAAGGACTGGCATGAGATGCTACCTTTCACTTTGCACGGTTATCGTACGACGGTACGCACATCAACCGGGGCAACCCCATTTTCGTTGGTATATAGAATGGAGATAGTGTTACCGTTGGAGGTCGAGATTCCTTCCCTGAGGGTTTTACGAGATGTCCAACTTGACGAGGCAGAATGGGTTAAAGATAGACTGAATCAGCTCAGTTTAATGGATGAGAAGAGGCTAGCTTCTCTCGCATACGGTCGGTTGTATCAGAGCCGAATGAAGAAAGCGTACGATAAGAAGATATGTCCTCGCAGCTTTCAAACGGGTGACCTTGTGCTGAAAAGGATTCTCCCGCCACATACAGATCACAGGGGCAAATGGACTCCTAACTACGAGGGTCCATATGTTGTCAGAAATGTCTTCTCAGGAGGAGCATTGTTGTTGTCCACCATGGACGGTGAAGACTTTACGTCGCCTGTGAATTCGGACGCAGTTAAAAAATACTTTGCTTAAAAATTGACCCGCTGGACAAAAAGGAGAGTCCAGGCAAAAATGGGGCATCCCGGCGAACCAAAAACAGAATAAAAGGTTCGGGCAAAAGTTAGGGATAAAATTGGAAAGATGTACACCCGCGAAGTCGAAAACCTACATTGGGCGGCTTCGGCAAAAAAGGGTATCCCGGTGAATTGAAAACCCGCAAAGGGCGGTTCACGCAAAAGTTAGGGATTTAAAAAGCAAATGACTGCGGTCCGAATTTGATACTGCATGGCTTGGTGGTTTGGAGAATACTTGGGGGTTCATCTATCAGATACAATCTCTTCCGAAAATTGAATACCGAGAAAGCAACGGAGTCAGGCGAGTCATAGGAGGATCAGCTCATGATGTTTGTCTGCACCATGTTGCCGACATGTGTACAAATTGGATTTGTACTTGTTTACTTATGCTTCTTGTGCATACTCGTATAATTGTTGTGCGTAACTTCCTCTTTTCAGGAGTTGCATCCAGTGTACAAAACTTCGCCTATTTAGAGGCCCAACCAATAAAACATGTTATTCAGTATTTGATGCTTGTTCTTTACTGTTTTGTATGTGAAAAACGCCGATGTTTTTGATAAAACTCGCATTTGCATAACTTTGTTGGCCCTTGCCAATAATTGCTAAAACTTCGAATTGACTGAAATAATGTCACTAACATTAACCTGAATAGATTTGGTTGTATAGACTTGTTTTGTCTTGTTTGCGTTGTGCAGGGTTCTTGTCCATTGGAAGTGGACGATCAGAAATTGGTAGCCCCAGCCAGAGGCTCTTAAAAGACTTGGCCTTATTGGACGCTAATCCCCATGCAGGTCGTATCTCATCCCAGAAGTTTGAGACGATGGTATCCTTTACCGAAAGAAGGATTAACTCCCCAGAAGAGTATTCTCGTGGAGGCAGTCTACAGGATATCTCCAGCAGGTCAAGATCATGTATCCCCTGCAGAAGTAAGCACTCCCCAGAGAGTAGGCGCATGTACAATCCCCAGGCGAGAGGATTCCCACGGTGATTGACCAAGTCAGAGGTGGTTCAGAAGGATTGATACCATAGAAGTTGGTTTTCTTTTCTCCCCACAGGTTGTCAGGCCGGTGATCAGAATGGTTATCCTCAACAGAGTTGATAGTTCCGAGTTTGTAAATTATGCTCAAACAGTATTGGTTCCTCCAAAAGGATTCCTTATCCCCAGTAGGGTCATTTATTCTCCCCGGCTGAGATTCACCATCCCCGGCGGAGTCGGTTTGTTTTCCCCCAAGAGAATCATTTCTTCCCCAGCGGAGTTTTCTCTCCCTAGCAGGTGTTATTCTTTCCTCCCAGTGGAAATTGAAGGTTAAATCTCTCCCCAGCAGAGTTGGATGTATGTCCAGGCATTTATTTCGCTGGAATAATGTGTGATACCCGTTCATCCCCAGCAAGGCGGTATTTGTTCTCAGCATTCCGGGTCGACGGAGCAAGCTTGTCAAAGCTTCCCCAGCAGTCTAAACCTGCATTTGCATTTGCATATAGCGTCATTATTTGCATCTACCCAAAAACGCGTAGCATTTCCATACTGTATGGAGCATTATGCCATTATCAAACATACGCATTTTGAAACATAAATCAGGTTGGTTAACCTTTTGATTTAAGGTGGTTTTTCAGCAGGAGTATGGAGTTACGGCTCAGATATATTACCAGACAATCGAGGTCTCGTGCGTGAGACATGTGATGATTTAGTTCATCTTATTACATTCCCCATAGAGTTATTGGGTGGAGTCTCTCTTATCCAGTCATTGGAGCGTTTCGTCGAGATTACTGTCATGTCAGCATATCAGGGTTTCATAAGATCAGGGTTTCATAACATCAGGGATTTAAAGGATTTCAGAAGCGGTCACTCGACGTCGAGGCGGGTGTCTGGCAGCTTATTTTCAAAGTATCCCCAGCGGAGTCTGCTACGGTAAAGGTCAAGCGGAGTTAAATTCCCACGGGATGAGAGAGTTTATCCCCAGCAAGGTCACTGGGATTTCTCCACATTGACGAAGTGTGTCCGGACGTGGACAAAGTTGGTGCATATAAGAATAGTGTTTTGCGGGTTGACGGATTTATTTTCCATATTGATGACGATTTCCCCGGTACAGTCCAGACGAGGATAGTTTTGGATTTCCTAACAAGGAAGGGTAGGAGGCCGAACGAGGGTGGTTTTTGTATTTCTAAACGAGGATGTATATGTTTACAAATAGAGGCTTTTGATTCCAGACGAGGATGGATATGATTCTTATCGCGATTAGTTTATATTTCCGTACGAGGATAGAGTATAATTCCATAAAGGGAAGGGTATGGAGCCGAACAAGGAGGGGTATGATTCTTATTGTGAATAGTTCGTAGTTCCAAACGAGGATGGGCATGTTTCCAATGAAAAGGTTAAGATCCCATATGAGGAAAGGGTATGATTCTTAAAGAGGATAGTTGTTGATTCCGAATGAAGATAGTTTTTTGATTTCCAAACGAGGATAGGGTATGATTCCATACGAGGAAAGGGTATGCTAGAAAAACGCAAGATTCCCTACGAGGAAAGGGTATGTTTTAATGAAGAAAAGCTATGATTCCGTACGAGGTTGGGTATGTTTTCTTACGAGAAAGAGTTGGTTATTTCCAAACGAGGATAGGGTATGGTTCCAGACGAGGATGGGTATGATTTTTACGGCGAATGTTTAGTAATTCCAAACGAGGATAGGGTATGGTTCCAGACGAGGAAGGGTTATGATGTTTACGGTGAATATTTTGTGATTTCCAAATGAGGACGGGAAGGATTATGTCCGAATGAGGATGGGTATGGCTTCTAATAGGTTCGGTTTTCGTACGAGGATGGGTATGTTTTATAACGAAAAGTTTCATTTCCGTACGAGGATGTGTATGTTTTGTAGTGAGAGTTTTGATTTCCAAACGAGGGAAGGATATGATCCCTAAATAGGGAAGTGTTTACAAATTCTGAACAAAGAAGAAAAAAGAATGTTTAGATTGTCGAACGAGGATGGGTATGATTTATAAGGTAAAAAGATTAAGTCTTGACGTGGACAGGTTTGGTTACTCTTCGTGTCAACAAAATAATTGTCTGACACGGACCATTTATCTTCAAGCAGTGGTACAGTTTATTTTTGCAGTTGGAAAATTTCCAGGTTTATTGGTATTCAACCGTCTCGTACCTCGATTGTTTGAAGGTCGTTCGCTCTTCATCCAGTCGGGTCCAAGCCGTTTGAATAGGGGCTGTTGTTGCACCCTAAAATTTGCCCAACATATTTCATCTGGTTTATGTTTTAGTTGCATTGTCATTTGCATAGTAGATCATGTACATAGTCTAATCATTTGCATAGCATATCATAACAAGTCATATAACAGGGGATCAAGTGCCATTCTTATCTAAAGAAGCACATCAAAGGGGTTTTTATTCAAGCTCAAGACTATCCAAGTCATTCAAGAAATGAGTGGAAGCTTTGAGAAGTTTGAGTATCAACAGGTGGATTTCTCTCCTAATCTGAGGTGTATTGAGAGTCATCAATGGGAGTATGAGCTATGAATTAAGGGTATGGAATGTGTACAAAGCTTATGAAGCGCCTAGAGGAACATTTTGAAGATGATACAAGTCATTGATACAAGTACAAGAGCCAGAGTTGAAGTGCAGTCAACTAGGGTTTCATCTGGGTCAACCCTAGGTCAAAGGATTGATTGAAGGGTATCAAGGCCAGCTTGGAGGTTGTGGAATTCATGAATTGATATTTGGATATATGTGTGGTGTTTTTCCAAGGAGAAATCAAAAGGAATCAAGAAGAAGAGGAGTTACCAAATTAGGGTTTTAGTGTAAAATCCCCTGATTTAGGTCTAACTTCCAAGCCATATAAGCCAAAATGCAAGTTTCAAATGGATTCTTGGCCAACATGAAACTTGTAGAGATTCTCAATAGATTTAATTTGAGTACTAGAAGTCTTCAAGGAGGTTTGTAGAACTCAAGTTATGGTTCTTACAAGTTATGGGTCATCAGAGGACACTGAAATTTATCTATGAAAATCACTTGGCTTCCAAGCAACGTTTGCCCATGAAGGATTTTTCAAATGGATTCTTGGCCAACATAAGAGTTGTATATCATGATCTTAGCTTTCCATAGAGTACTAGAAGTCCTCAAGAGGATTGGTAGAACTCAAGTTATAGTCTTGGAAATCTAGGGGTATTTTGGGAAAGTTGAATTATAGGTCATTTTTCAACATAGGTCAAAATCTCCATCTTCCACTCCTCAAATGGAAAAATGTTCAACATGAGATGTGTTTAAAATGATGTTTTTAGGCTATATTAGAAGTCATGATAGCTTGGAATGGCTTGCTTCACAAAATCACAAAAAATGGCCTAAAATAAGGGTGAATTTTAAATGAACCAAGGATGAAAATTGGGATTTTTGATCTACAAGTTCTAACCAAGCCATATGACATACCAATTTGATTGGAAAATACATTTTTAGAACATTGACGTTGCCACAATTTTGAGTTGAGGGATATTTTTATGACTTGCTTTGTAAAGGGGTTACTTACATCATAAGGCACATATGCAAAACCACTTTGTAAGGCATAACCAAAGCCTTAGTCCTTGCCAACACATTCAATATGTCACCTAATGAGAATTTGGATCAGAACCAAGGCCTTGAAGCAAGCAAAAACTCAGTTGTTATGTATGAGTTTCTCATGATATTTCTAAAAGCAAGAGATGGTGAATTTCTCATTAGATCAATCCAGAAGATTCTAGAGTCTTCATACACATTCTATATAAGATTTAGAACTGGTTCAAAGCATTGGTTGGTGAGAATTGAGAGATATTTGAGAAATTGCATTTTCAACTTTCTTCTTGCAAACCAAATTCTGTTACACGGTTTCAACCACTTTCAATCATTTCTTTTGCATTTAGAACATTGCTCTAGCATTGGTGATTGATTCCAGATAGAATCCATAGCAAGAACATTGAAGAATCGTGAGATAGCATTTGGAATTCATCATCTGCAACTCAGAAACGAATTCAAGAATCCAAGCCATTTCAATCTCTTTCTTTGCATACAGAAGCATCCTTTGGTGTTGGTGAAGGTATCTGGAGCTTATTGAAGCTTATCTTGAAGCTTTGATCACTCTGTTCATCTCAAAATTACAGGTATGTAAACTTCACTCCATGGCTTGATTTAGGTAGTTTCAATAGGTTTTGAATAGCTAGATTCAATGTAGATAGATGTAGGGAGCTTTCTGGTAGCATTAGAATTGATTTAGAGACAATAAGTTGAATGACATGATTTCTGTTCTTGCTCATATCTGGTGATTCTTGGTGTTATAATCATAGTGTGATAGTGGAATTCACTCAGGATGAAGTGGTGATGAGTTTAGGATGATCAATTTTAGGTTTGGTGAGTTTTGATTCTTGACCAAATTTTGGTGATTCAATCGTGTTTGGAGGAGGATGATGATTCAATGTGTTTGATTAACATGGTTAGATTCAGGGTGAGAAATGGAGTAGATTAGAGCTTTTAGTTTTGATTTTTGGTGAATATTTGAGAGAATACGAATTGGAAAGGATGAAGATACAAACTCTGTTTCCATGGCTGCTTCCCTCCCAGAAATGTTTGAATGTAGAAGATGAACTAGGAGCCCTCGGATTAGACCTAAGACTTTGACCATAATCCAATCCAACGGCCACGAGTGCATACCATTTTGTGAAGGATTTGAGACATTAGTGAAACCCTCCGTTTCACTTAGTGTATTTGGTTGGGCTTAGTGTAAAACATGATATCCACACCTCCTTGCAAAGGCCCACTGAGAGTAACACTGATTTTGTTTGCTATTCACCACACAGATTTTCCTTTTTTCTGGTTATTTTCATTTCATTTTCTGATGGTTAATGGGCTTAGCACGCGCTTCACTATACACACCCCTCTCTGAGCCCATTTGACATATTGAACTAACATTCATTGCTATTCATCACGTGTCCTTTTCATTTTCTTTTTATTTCTTTAATTTCACATATTATTTTAGGTTAATTGGAAAATCCATAATAAATTGAAAAATGATTTTTTTAGTTGGGAATTTTTTCCCTATTTTCATTATGACCTCAGGAAAATAATAAAACAATAAAAATACCATTTCATGCATTTTTATTTTTTATGGCATTTTTTACATTTTTATTGCTTTATTTTGCATTCTATTTGATACTTCTACTTTCTGAATTTTGTATGGTCATTTGATTTAGAATTCTAACTTGGTTCTTTTTTCTATGGTTAGAGTATAGAATTAGGTTCCCCCCTGGATTTTTGTCACATTTTTGTGACTTAAATTTAATTGATTTTGAGAGGTGTGAAGCAAGTGTGCTAGAATTAGGGTTTCAACTTGCATAGGTGCAATTTAACACATAGTTTTTGGGTTTTAAGTTGGATTTAGGTGATGGGGTCTATATGGGGTATAGGGTATATAGTTAGGTTCCCTTAGAAATTAATCTAGGATTTTATAGTGAGTTTTACTATTTTACTTGATTTTTTGCAATTTGGTTGATATTGGTGTGTTTCCCACTTGAGATGTTGATTTGTTTGTTGGGTTTTGGGCATTTCAATTGGGCTTGGGGTTTGATTTTTGCTTGTTGGGGCTTATGAAGACCTTGGATGATGATTGAAGACAAGGAATAGAGCTTGATGCATGAAGTTTCTTCTCCTTGAGGGTGGTTTGTGAAGATTTAGGAGATAGGAGAAATAGGAAAGAGCCTTAGACTTAGAATGATTTCTTTCACAAACATGGAAAACATCTTGTGCTTCCATTCCTCCCAATGACTAAAAGTCCTTCTAAGATATTCATTGTTTTAGAAGTAGAACTTTGAGGGAACATTTCTCTTATGATGTTAAACACTTATAGGCTTCCTTTGGTTGTCAATGAGCTGTTTAGCATTTCAACTTAATCTGTTGAGTCATTCTCTCCTGTGAGTGCTTGCCTTGAAGATAAGTCCATTGAAGATAAGTCCATTGAAGATAAGAAGTTTATTAAGGATTGATGAAGATAAAGCTTGTGCCTGTCAAGGCTGGATATTTGCTGAAATTAGGGTTTTGCTGCTGTTTGAAGCTGTTTATTTGTTGGGGTTCATTGCTTGCCAGAGCTGGGGTACTTTTGAAGACAGGAGCTTATCTAAAGCTTGGGGGGATCATTGAAAAGTGAAGAAGGGGTCTTGCTAACTGTTTGCTGTCAATCAATTGTAGCTGTCAGAGCTGGTGTTGTATGAGCTGCCTACTGTAGGAGCTGGTGTTGCTGTCAGAGTTGGTGTTGGGTTTTATTTATTTTTCTGTATTGTTTGCTGGCTTGTTCAGCTCGCCCCTTAGGTTTGAAGTGAAGTTGTTTCACTTTGCCTATTGTTTTCCCAAGTTCGAGGTTGAGTGGAACTCCCTTGCCTCGCTTGTATTGCTGCATCTCATGCATGTTTACTACTTACTGGATATATGCTGTTTCTTTTCCGTTTATCCCCTAGGATCTCTGATTTCCTCTGTGCAGGAGGGAATTATGACAGACATTAGGATTCTTATCCATGCATGACAACATTAGGTTAGTTTTATTCCCTTTTCAACCCTAGGCTTTTTAGAGCTTCTTTCTCTTCTTATCTCAAAACAACTCAAAAATACAGTAATAAGGTTAATCGATGTCGTACGTCACGAGCCTTAAACTATTTGAGAAAGGGTTGTTGGGGAGCTTCTTTCCAGTAGTCTGGCTGCTTAGTGTGGCACCCTTTGGGTGACATGCGATGTAGTCACTCTCAAATCATAGTCTCTAGTACGTCAGAGATTGCACACAAACTAAAAAACACTTCTTTCGTAAAAGATTCAAAACAAACATCAAAGTGTCATTTTTGTCCGCTTGGACTCTTAATCAAGAAAAACCCTTTCATAAGGTAATAAAAAACCAGTCAGACAAGCTTGTGTCTTCCGTAGCCCAAACTACGTTTGCTCTGATCTTTCATGCTGTGTGAAAGTACGTAGGCATAGGATGCGATATCCTAGCGAGCAACCTTCCCCTCCTTTCCCGTAGGTAGGCGAACTACGTTGACTCTGATTTCTCATTCCAGAAGAGAATACGTAGGCATAAAGTGCGATACTTTGCCGAGTCATTTTATTTTCTTTTAACCCAGACCTTTAGAGTAGACAGAATAATAATCCGTACTAGAAAACAAGCGTGGATCCCGTCGAGTACGACAGACGTGAGGGGTGCTAATACCTTCCCCTTGCGTAACCGACTCCCGAATCCAGGATTTGGTTGCGATGACCATTCCTTTCCCGTTTTGCATTAGGTTTACTTCGAGCGTTTCCTTTCCCTCCGTTGGGATAAATAACGCACGGTGGAGACTCTTTTGTTTAGCCGGCGCCGATTTTCGCAGTAGCGACAGCTGGCGACTCTGCTGGGGACTCCAACGGTTCCCTACGCGAGTCAATCCTAGCGCTTGTTTTCCCGTCGTGGGTTTTGTATGGATTTACATTTTTGTCTTTACTTTTCCGCATTTTATTGTCAACTTTATATTGTTATTGCTGTTGTGGGATGGGGTGATCTCTTGAGAGATAAGCCGGACCTGGGCTTGAGTGCACCTAGATTTAGTTGTTGAAAGTAGTGGGTGCGTGCATGCTTTGCATGTACTAGTGTCCCGCAAAATCCACGCTCGGACGAGGTTCTTTTGGTTGACTTCTTTTTCAATCCTTTGGGTTAAGGGGGTTGTTGGTTAGTTGGATTGTCGACTCCGGGGACCGATCATTTGGAAGTTGGCTAAGTGAGGCCTCTTCGGGAGATGATGATGCCACACCTTCTGGGTATCGTATCATCAGTCTTGAAAGTCTGTGACGCCGACGACCGCATAGGATGTCGTACCTTGTGTCAGTTATTAGGACACCTACCTGTGAGAGGGATTGGGGCATGCAGGTAACTTGACCTCCAGATTACCGGTTTTCTTGATTGAGGTTCAGTGGTGTTTGAGGATAGTATTATTGGGTCTGTTGAGACCAGGTTGGAGCATTGTGGTTGGCCTTTTGAGACCAGGTTTTGAGCAGTTGGCGGGTCTATTTGAGACTAGTATGGTGGATTAGGCTTCTCAGCCATGTGCACTTGATCCCTGTTGCATACTTCATTGTTGCATACTGCATCGTTGCATACTCATTCTGCATATCATTAACGTGTGTCCGTGCTGCAGGTGCATTTTCATACCTCTGATTCTAGTTGCCCAGATTTCTGTCTGCTGATATTATGGATACCCTGAAGAAGACTGTTGCGTACAAGTTGCCGACTCCAGATGTTTCTTCTTTTCTTGGTTTGATATCTCTAGCTGATGATGATGTGAGGAGAAGCTTCAGGAAGAGCTATGGGAAGTTACTTAGATTGGTGTATAAACCATCCATGTATGAGCGTAACGGATTGTACACGCTTATGCAGTTCTACGATCCCCCGCTGAGGTGTTTTACTTTCCCTGACTTCATTCTGGCTCCGACTATGGAGGAATATGCTGAGATCTTAGAGTTGACCATCCAAAACAGGGTACCTTTCATTCACATGGACGCTGAGCCCAAACTGGAGGATTTGGTCGTTACCTTGCATTTAGACTCCTCAGAGTTGCTATTAACCTCATGGAATGGAGTGTCTGGTTTTTCTCTCAAGTTCTTGGTTGGGAAAGCGCAAGAGTATGCCAAGAGTGGATGTTGGACTGTGTTTAATGCTATTCTTGCTCTGTGTATCTACGGCATTGTATTGTTCCCGAACCTGCCTGACTTCGTTGATCTGGATGCGTTCTATATTTTTGCTTCAGGCAATCCTGTGCCTACTTTGATTGGAGATTTCAATCACTCACTGCATTATAAGAACGAGAACAGGAGGGGCAAGAATGTCTCTTGTTGTGGGCCTTTACTGTATATGTGGTTTGAGAGTCATCTGCCCAAGAAGGGTATCTTCACTGAGTCTGCAGATACGGTGGATTGGTCTGAGCATCTGATGGGACTTTCTTCAGAAGACATTTTCTGGTTTAATAAAGATTTACTGGGATCTGTGATCATCTACAGCTGCGCCGGATATCCTAACGTTCCTCTGATTGGGAGAAAAGGGTGTATTAACTACAGTCCTTCATTGTTGATCAGGCAATTCGGGTATGCTTTGAAAAACCCGCCAAAAGAGGAGGCAGTACATGAAACTTTGTACTTCACAGGTGATTTGAAGGGAGAGCTATTGTCCAATCTTCAGCATGCTTGGAGAAACATCAACAGAAGGGGTAAACCATTGTTGGGTAAAAATGATTGTCAAGCCTATCCCCCGTACAAAGTCTGGATCCAAGATAGAGCAAAACAGGTGCGGATGCCGTTTCCTGCAGTATTACCTCCTGTTCCCCTCGTGATTGAGGAGCCAACTACTGTGCCTATTGAGAGGTATGAACAGGTTGTTAAGGAGAAAGAAGAGCTGATGAAAGCCAACGAGAAGTTGGAGGAAGAGCTAATGCAACTCAGGAGCGAAAGGAATGAGGTCGTATATTCCTTCGAGCAGCAAACGAAGCTGGTGCACTGTCACTGCACTGGCACTTTGGCACTAGAATCAGGGGTTGATCTCCCTAATGCACAAACACATTGCATTTGCATACACATTCATATTGCATTACCAGGTAATTATTGAAACTGTATCTCATTTCCTGCATCTCGACAGGTCTTTCAGGATTGACGGTCAGCGCCCACATCGATACTCTACCCGTACCAACTGCAAGAGAATTATGGATCAGATGCAAAATGAGATGCAGGAGATGCGCGAGAAGTTGAATATGTTCATGCAGGCAATGGAGAACATTGCCAAAGGCCAGGAAAGCCTCCAGACTATGGTACAGCCGCTTCTAGCACGGACTAATGAGAACGGCAACAATGACCACAACTCTGTGCATGTGGAAACTCTTCATGAGGATGGGACACCTACGCCTGTGGTTCCACCTGTAGTGACTCCACCTGTTGTGTTGGTGAACAATGGCACTGTCGCTGGCAACGTTAACACAGGGAATGGTAACGAGACTGTCATTAACAATGTGGGGTTTGGAGATGCCAATCTGGGCTGTGGTAACAACAACGGTGGTAATGGCTTTGGTAACAACAGGTTTGGCTATAATGACAAGGGGTTTGAGTGTGGCAATTAGGATGGAAAGTTCGGCTTCAACACTCAGGGTTTCGGATATGATGGGTTTGGTAATGCTAATCAGGGTTATGATGGAAATGGTACTGGACTGATGCCTATCAACACTGGGTTTGGACCTGCTGGAGTCAACCAAGGTTTTGGTAACAAGGGACGAGGTCCTGCATTTAATCAGCCAGGGGTTGGTCGTAACACTGGTTACGACGGATACGGAAATGGAAATGTTAATTGGGTTGAAGACCAACAAGAAGATGCCTTTTATGGTAGAGGTATTGAAGGACCTGTGGATCCTGTGCAGAGGATCAGAATGCTTGAGGAACAAATGAGGGGTGTAATGAATCATAATGCTACTGGTTTAGATATGACTACAATGGGATTGGTGCCTGGCTTGAGGGTACCGCTGAAGTTTAAAGCTCCCACTTTTGATAAATATAAAGGGGACACTTGCCCAAAGGTGCATGTTCGCTCTTACTACAGACGAATGTCCGCTTACTCAAATGATGAAAGAATGCTGATGCATTTCTTTCAAGATAGCATGTCCGGACCGTCACTGGAGTGGTATATGGGGCTGGAGCCCACTCAGATCAAAACATGGAAGCAACTGGCCGATGCGTTTGTGACACATTACAAATATAACAGTGACCTGGCACCGAACAGGGTCCAGCTGCAAGGCTTGTCACAGAAAACTAGGGAGAGTTTCAAAGAGTATGCGCAAAGGTGGCGCGACATGGCTGCAAGAGTGCATCCTCCTCTAGTGGAGAAGGAGATGAACGATATGTTCATTGGAACATTCACGAGGATATTCTATGAGAAGTTGTTTCCTGTTGCGTTGGGCAGTTTCTCTGATCTGATTTTGATGGGTGAAATGATTGAAAATAGTATTAAGGTGGGAAGGTTCCAAGCTGGGGAGTCTACTTCGTCAGGAGGTAATAGAAAAGCATTTGGGGGTCGACGTCAGGGCGACACTAGTGCTGTATATGGTGGTTGAGGTCGAGGCAGGGGCAGAGGACGAAATCAATATATGCATCCTCAACAAGTAGCAAGTGTTACCCTCCCGTTTCATCAACAACCACAACCACTACAACAGATACCACCACAGCAGCAGCAGAGGCCGAATCAGGGTCAGAGAAGATTTCCGAATGCAAAACCGAAGAGGGTGTTTGATAAGCCTCCGTATACGTATGCAGAGTTGCTTCAGACGTTGTTGAGGTTAAATCTGGTCGAGAAAAGAACGTTGGCACCACCTCCGGGGCCAGAACTCCCCTTTGGGTTTCATGCCAATAAATATTGCGAGTTTCATTCCGGGGCACCCGGACATGATATCGAGGGCTGCCACGCTTTTAAGCATAAGGTCCAAGATCTGGTGGACAGTAAGGCAATTAATTTTGGGCAGGTGGGCCCAAATATAGTGCAGTTGCCTATGCCCAACCATGGGGCAAATGCTGTTTTGACATAAGAGTATTTGAATATGTTAATGGATGTTAATGAGCTGCAGACTCCGTTGTGTGAAGTTAAAAGCTGATTATTGAAAGGGCGTGTGTTCCCGGGCTGTGATGAATGGTGCTTAACCTGTTGGACCCAGTCGGAGGGTTGTGATGAATTGAAGAACGACATACAGGCTATGCTAAATGAAGGCACGTTGCAATTCGATCGAACGGCAGTTGAGAAACCTGAAGAGATGGTATCTGATGAACAGAATGATGTTGCCATGGTGACGATTCCAAGGAAGACAATAACAATAACAGCGCCTGCCAGGCGGCCGATGATTACCATTACTAAAGCAGGGCCAGTCCCTTTTGAAAGTACCAAAGCAGTACCATGGACTTACGGGCTGGAGGTATATTGTGACGGTGAGAAAATTGATGTCAACGGACTACCAGCTGGGGTTGTGGACAATGTCGTCGGGACTGGAGGAATGACGAGAAGCGGAAGAATCTTCACGTCACCCGAGGTAGAGGCGGAAAGATTAGCCAAAGGTAAAGGTAAAGTGAATGGGAGTGGTCTTGTGCAGAGGAATGAAAAAGAGACGACACTTAAAGATGTGGAGGAATTTATGCGTCTTATCCGTAAAAGTGACTACAAAATCGTTGAGCACCTCCAGCAAACGCCGTCGAAAATCTCCATATTATCACTGCTATTGTGTTCCGAATCCCATCGGAATGCGTTATTGAAAATTCTAGACACGTCGTTTGTACCCCAAGATGTTTCTGTGAATCAGTTAGAGGGGGTGATGGCGCACGTGAATGTAGGCCATAGTTTGGGATTTACTGATTTTGATTTGACTCCGAGAGGGCGAGAGCACAATATGGCATTGCATGTGTCAGAAGAATGACGGGGCACGGTCATGTCCCATGTTTTAGTAGACACTGGATCTTCACTGAATGTGCTACCGAAGAAGGCCATGATGAAATTGGATATCAGGGGGATTATCTGCACGCCCAGTGACTTAGTGGTGAGAGCGTTCGACGGAACGAGGAGGTCATTTTTCGGATCAATAACATTACCGTTGCAGGTGGGGCCTGAAATATTTGAAACTGAGTTCTATATAATGGACATCCAGCCAGCGTATAGTTGTCTACTTGGGCGCCCATGGATCCATGCTGTCGGGGCAGTCACATCCACATTGCACCAAAAGTTGAAGTATATGGTGGGGGACAGCATCGTCATAGTTTGTGGAGAGGAGGATATACTGGTCAGCCATTTGTCGTCATTCAAGTACGTGGAAGTCGACGGTGAGATTCACGAGACACCCTGTCAAGCGTTTGAGGGGTTGAGAATTAAAAGCAAAGAGCCAGTACCCAGTAAAGCGCCAGATATGGCCATGTCGTCGTATAAGGAAGCGCAGGCTTTGGTACAGGCAGGTGAGACCCAGGGCTGGGGCAAGGTGTTGGATATTCCCGGGAAAATGGACAAATTTGGACTTGGAGATCGTCCTTCATCATCAACGCCTACCGCAGGGGCACCCCGTTTCAAAGGGCCAATAACAATTACGGCTAGTGGGGTATGTTACGAGACCATCAATGCTGTTTCAGATTCCGAGGAAGGGGACAACGATTGCGACATAGACGTCTGGATTCAACCGAGCGTGCCAGGACAAGGCCTTTGCAATTGGTCTATTCAGGAGACTGTTCCTGTGACAACTAAACAGTAATGCTTTGTTTTATTAATTGTTGAACAATCCTATGTCCTACCCGGGGCATAGAGATTTTGCTTAGGGTTGTTTGGTTATGTACATTGCACTATTTAAATCATTAAATAAAAGGCGTTTTTTCATATACAAATATTGTGATCTCTGTTTTTCCTGTTTTTGTTTTGACAATAAAATGGCAATGTGGTTATTCGCTTTATACACGTTTTAAAGCATTTAACCATTTCCTTTGCAGGATTACTATTTCAGATGACATCTATGAACCGCCTATGATTCACTTCGACTTCGAGCACCCGGTATTTCAGGCTGAGGAAGAGATTGTTGAAGATGGCGACGTACCAGAAGAGTTGACCTGGTTATTGAAACAAGAAGAAAGAATCATTTTGCCTCACGAGGAAGTCATTGAGATCGTCAATTTGGGGTCGGAAGGGGTTGAAAGGAACATCCGTATAGGGGCTGCGCTGCAAAGCGACGTCAAGCAAAGGTTGATTGAGATGCTCAGGGAGAATAGTGATGTATTTGCTTGATCGTACGAAGATATGCCTGGGCTGGATACGGATATGGTTGTGCACCGTCTGCCACTAAAAGAAGAATGCCCGCCGGTTAAGCATAAACTCCGAAGAACTAGACCAGACATGGCAGTAAAAATCAAGGAGGAAGTGCAGAAACAATGGGACGCTGGTTTCCTGGCTGTTACAAAATATCCCTCATGGGTCGCTAATATTGTGCCAGTGCCAAAGAAAGACGGTAAGGTGAGAATGTGCGTAGACTATCGTGACTTGAACAGGGCGAGCCCAAAAGACGACTTTCCACTTCCTCACATTGATGTGCTGGTGGATAATACTGCTCAGTTCTCCGTATTCTCCTTCATGGATGGCTTCTCTGGCTATAATCAGATTAAAATGGCGCCAGAGGATATGGAGAAGACTACCTTCATTACGCCTTGGGGAACATTTTGTTACAAAGTGATGCCCTTCGGATTGAAGAATGTTGGGGCAACATATCAGCGTGCAATGACGACTCTCTTTCATGATATGATGCATAAAGAGATCGAGGTTTATGTTGATGATATGATTGCCAAATCCCAGACGGAGGAAGAACATTTGGTCAATTTGCTGAAATTATTCAAGAGGCTTAGGAAGTTCAGGTTGAGACTGAACCCTAACAAATGCACCTTCGGGGTGAGATCGGGTAAACTGCTGGGGTTCATTGTGAGTGAAAAAGGAATTGAGGTTGATCCTGCAAAGATAAAAGCGATACATGAAATGCCAACGCCTAAAACAGAAAAAGAGATGCGCGGGTTTTTAGGGAGATTGAACTACATTGCTCGGTTCATATCTCACCTAACGGCCACGTGTGAGCCATTATTCAAGCTATTGAAAAAGGACCAGGCTGTAACATGGAATGAAAATTGTCAAAAGGCGTTCGATAAAATAAAACAATATTTGCAGGAACCTCCTATTTTGATACCTCCAGTGGCAGGGAGACCCTTGATTATGTATTTGACGGTTCTTGAGGGGAGTATGGGTTGTGTTCTCGGTCAACATGACGAGACAGGGCGTAAAGAGCATGCGATATACTATCTGAGTAAGAAGTTCACTGATTGTGAGTCGAGATACTCAATGCTTGAAAAAACGTGTTGTGCGCTAGCCTGGGCCGCCAAACGTTTAAGACAGTACATGCTGAATCATACAACCATGCTCATTTCGAAGATGGATCCTATCAAATATGTATTTGAAAAGCAGGCACTATCTGGGAGAATTGCCCGTTGGCAGATGGTTTTGACCGAATATGACATCCAGTATGATTCTCAGAAGGCTATAAAGGGGAGTGTGTTATCTGAGTGTCTTGCTGAGCAGCCTCTTGACGACTATCAATCGATGAGGTTTGATTTTCCTGACGAGGATATCATGTACCTAAAGGTGAAAGATTGTGACGAGCCGTTGTCAGACGAAGGAACAAAGTTGGGTTCCAAGTGGCAGATGATATTCGACTGAGCTGTGAATTCCTATGGTAGCGGAATAGGGGCAATCATTACTACTCCACATGGGTCGCACATCCCATTTACTGCTCGATTTACCTTTCCGGTTACCAATAATGAAGCCAAATATGAAGCTTGTATTATGGGGCTTGAAGAAGCCATTGATTTGCGAATCAAAAATCTGGATGTATACGGAGACTCGACTCTGGTGGTGAATCAGATAAAAGGAGAATGGGAGACACGTCAACCCAATTTGATACCATACATGAATTATGCAACGAGATTGTTACCTTTCTTCGACAAGGTTAAATTGCATCACGTACCGAGGGCAGAAAATAAAATGGCTGACGCACTTGCGACATTGTCTTCCATGTATAAGATTAACTTTTGGAACGAGGCTCCCCGGATTGTTATATCTCGACTTGACAGACCCGCTTTCATATTTGCTATTGACGAAGCATCCGATGATAAACCCTGGTATTTTGACATCCAGAATTTCCTGAAGAATAAGGAATATCCGGCTGGGGCATCCAGTCGCGATCAGAAGACTCTCAGGAGATTGGCTGGTAATTTCTATCTAAATCCGGACGGTGTTCTATACAAAAGAAATCATGACTTGGTGTTGCTACGGTGTGTAGACGAGAAAGAGGCGAAGTTGCTCATGGAGGAGATACATGAGGGTACATTTGGTACACATGCTGGTGGGCATGCTATGACAAGAAAGTTGCTACGGGCAGGTTATTACTGGCTAACTATGGAAACGGATTGTCTCAAGTTTGCAAAGCGGTGCCATAAGTGTCAAATTTATGCGGACAAAATCCATGTGCCTCCGAGTCCTCTGAACGTGATGTCATCACCATGGCCATTCTCGATGTGGGGAATTGATATGATTGGTAAGATTGAGCCTACGGCATCGAACGGACACCGATTCATTTTGGTCGCAATTGATTATTTTACCAAGTGGGTGGAAGCGGCGTCATATGCCAATGTGACCAAACAAGTGGTAGCCAAGTTTATCAAAAGAGATATCATCTGCAGATATGGAATCCCTGAGCGGATTATTACCGACAATGGTTCGAACTTAAATAACAAGATGATGAAGGAGCTGTGTCAGAATTTTAAGATTGAGCATCACAACTCTTCTCCTTACCGACCCAAGATGAATGGCGTTGTTGAAGCGGCCAACAAGAACATAAAGAAGATTGTTCAGAAGATGGTTGTGACGTATAAGGACTGGCATGAGATGCTACCTTTCGCTTTGCAGGGTTATCGTACGACGGTACGCACATCAACCGAGGCAACCCCGTTTTCATTGGTATACGGAATGGAGGCAGTGTTACCGTTGGAGGTCGAGATTCCTTCCCTGAGGGTTTTACGAGATGTCCAACTTGACGAGGCAGAATGGGTTAAAGATAGACTGAATCAGCTCAGTTTAATGGATGAGAAGAGGCTAGCTTCTTTCGCATACGGTCGGTTGTATCAGAGCCGAATGAAGAAAGCGTACGATAAGAAGATATGTCCTCGCAGCTTTCAGACGGGTGACCTTGTGCTGAAAAGGATTCTCCCGCCACATACAGATCACAGGGGCAAATGGACTCCTAACTACGAGGGTCCATATGTTGTCAGAAAATTCTTCTCAGGAGGAGCATTGTTGTTGTCCACCATGGACGGTGAAGACTTTACGTCGCCTGTGAATTCGGACGCAGTTAAAAAATACTTTGCTTAAAAATTGACCCGCTGGACAAAAAGGAGAGTCCAGGCAAAAATGGGGCATCCCGGCGAACCAAAAACAGAATAAAAGGTTCGGGAAAAAGTTAGGGATAAAATTGAAAAGATGTACACCCGCGAAGTCGAAAACCTACATTGGGCGGCTTCGGCAAAAAAGGGTATCCCGGTGAATTGAAAACCCGCAAAGGGCGGTTCACGCAAAAGTTAGGGATTTAAAAAGCAAATGACTGCGGTCCGAATTTGATACTGCATGGCTTGGTGGTTTGGAGAATACTTGGGGGTTCGTCTATCAGATACAATCTCTTCCGAAAATTGAATACCGAGAAAGCAACGGAGTCAGGCGAGTCATAGGAGGATCAACTCATGATGTTTGTCTGCACCATGTTGCCGACATGTGTACAAATTGGATTTGTACTTGTTTACTTATGCTTCTTGTGCATACTCGTATAATTGTTGTGCGTAACTTCCTCTTTTCAGGAGTTGCATCCAGTGTACAAAACTTCGCCTATTTTGAGGCCCAACCAATAAAACATGTTATTCAGTATTTGATGCTTGTTCTTTACTGTTTTGTATGTGAAAAACGCCGATGTTTTTGATAAAACTCGCATTTGCATAACTTTGTTGGCCCTTTCCAATAATTGCTAAAACTTCGAATTGACTGAAATAATGTCACTAACACTAACCTGAATAGATTTGGTTGTATAGACTTGTTTTGTCTTGTTTGCGTTGTGCAGGGTTCTTGTCCATTGGAAGTGGACGATCAGAAATTGGTAGCCCCAGCCAGAGGCTCTTAAAAGACTTGGCCTTATTGGACGCTAATCCCCATGCAGGTCGTATCTCATCCCAGAAGTTTGAGACGATGGTATCCTTTACCGAAAGAAGGATTAACTCCCCAGAAGAGTATTCTCGTGGAGGCATTCTACAGGATATCTCCAGCTGGTCAAGATCATGTATACCCTGCAGAAGTAAGCACTCCCCAGAGAGTAGGCGCATGTACAATCCCCAGGCGAGAGGATTCCCACGGTGATTGACCAAGTCAGAGGTGGTTCAGAAGGATTGATACCATAGAAGTTGGTTTTCTTTTCTCCCCACAGGTTGTCAGGCCGGTGATCAGAATGGTTATCCTCAGCAGAGTTGATAGTTCCGAGTTTGTAAATTGTGCTCAAACAGTATTGGTTCCTCCAAAAGGATTCCTTATCCCCAGTAGGGTCATTTATTCTCCCCAGCTGAGATTCACCGTCCCCGGCGGAGTCGGTTTGTTTTCCCCCAAGAGAATCATTTCTTCCCCAGCGGAGTTTTCTCTCCCCAACAGGTGTTATTCTTTCCTCCCAGTGGAAATTGAAGGTTAAATCTCTCCCCAACAGAGTTGGATGTATGTCCAGGCATTTATTTCGCTGGAATACTGTGTGATACCCGTTCATCCCCAGCAAGGCGGTATTTGTTCTCAGCATTCCGGGTCGACAGAGCAAGCTTGTCAAAGCTTCCCCAGCAGTCTAAACCTGCATTTGCATTTGCATATAGCGTCATTATTTGCATCTACCCAAAAACGCGTAGCATTTCCATACTGTATGAAGCATTATGCCATTATCAAACATACGCATTTTGAAACATAAATCAGGTTGGTTAACCTTTTGATTTCAGGTGGTTTTTCAGCAAGAGTATGGAGTTACGACTCAGATATATTACCAGACAATCGAGGTCTCGTGCGTGAGACATGTGATGATATAGTTCATCTTATTACATTCCCCACAGAGTTATTGGGTGGAGTCTCTCTTATCCAGTCATTGGAGCGTTTCGTCGAGATTACTGTCATGTCAGCATATCAGGGTTTTAAAGGATTTCAGAAGCGGTCACTCGACGTCGAGGCGGGTGTCTGGCAGCTTATTTTCAAAGTATCCCCAGCGGAGTCTGCTACGGTAAAGGTCAAGCGGAGTTAAATTCCCACGGGATGAGAGAGTTTATCCCCAGCAAGGTCACTGGGATTTCTCCACATTGACGAAGTGTGTCCGGACGTGGACAAAGTTGGTGCATATAAGAATAGTGTTTTGCGGGTTGACGGATTTATTTTCCGTATTGATGACGATTTCCCCGGTACAGTCCAGACGAGGATAGTTTTGGATTTCCTAACAAGGAAGGGTAGGAGGCCGAACGAGGGTGGTTTTTGTATTTCTAAACGAGGATGTATATGTTTACAAATAGAGGCTTTTGATTCCAGACGAGGATGGATATGATTCTTATCACGATTAGTTTATATTTCCGTATGAGGATAGAGTATAATTCCATAAAGGGAAGGGTATGGAGCCGAACGAGGAGGGGTATGATTCTTATTGTGAATAGTTCGTAGTTCCAAACGAGGATGGGCATGTTTCCAATGAAAAGGTTAAGATCCCATATGAGGAAAGGGTATGATTCTTAAAGAGGATAGTTGTTGATTCCGAATGAAGATAGTTTTTTGATTTCCAAACGAGGATAGGGTATGATTCCATACGAGGAAAGGGTATGTTAGAAAAACGCAAGATTCCCTACGAGGAAAGGGTATGTTTTAATGAAGAAAAGCTATGATTCCGTACGAGGTTGGGTATGTTTTCTTACGAGAAATAGTTAGTTATTTCCAAACGAGGATAGGGTATGGTTCCAGAAGAGGATGGGTATGATTTTTACGGCGAATGTTTAGTAATTCCAAACGAGGATAGGGTATGGTTCCAGACGAGGAAGGGTTATGATGTTTACGGTGAATATTTTGTGATTTCCAGACGAGGACGGGTAGGATTATGTCCGAATGAGGATGGGTATGGCTTCTAATAAGTTCGGTTTCCGTACGAGGATGGGTATGTTTTATAACGAAAAGTTTCATTTCCGTACGAGGATGTGTATGTTTTGTAGTGAGAGTTTTGATTTCCAAACGAGGGAAGGATATGCTTCCTAAATAGGGAAGTGTTTACAAATTCTGAACAAAGAAGAAAAAATAATGTTTAGATTGTCGAACAAGGACGGGTATGATTTCTAAGGTAAAAAGATTAAGTCTTGACGTGGACAGGTTTGGTTACTCTTCGTGTCAACAAAATAATGGTCTGACACGGACCATTTATCCTCAAGCAGTGGTGCAGTTTATTTTTGTAGTTGGCAAATTTCCAGGTTTATTGGTATTCAACCATCTCGTACCTCGATTGTTTGAAGGTCGTTCGCTCTTCATCCAGTCGGGTCCAAGCCGTTTGAATAGGGGCAGCTGTTGCACCCTAAAATTTGCCCAACATATTTCATCTGGTTTATGTTTTAGTTGCATTGTCATTTGCATAGTAGATCATGTACATAGTCTAATCATTTGCATAGCATATCATAACAAGTCATATAACAGGGGATCAAGTGTCATTCTTATCTAAAGAAGCACATCAAAGGAGTTTTTATTCAAGCTCAAGACTATCCAAGTCATTCAAGAAATGAGTGGAAGCTTTGAGAAGTTTGAGTATCAACAGGTGGATTTCTCTCCTAATCTGAGGTGTATTGAGAGTCATCAATGGGAGTATGAGCTATGGATTGAGGGTATGGAATGTGTACAAAGCTTATGAAGCGCCTAGAGGGTCATTTTGAAGATGAGACAAGTCATTGATACAAGTACAAGAGCCAGAGTTGAAGTGCAGTCAACTAGGGTTTCATCTGGGTCAACCCTAGGTCAAAGGATTGATTGAAGGGTATCAAGGCCAGCTTGGAGGTTGTGGAATTCATGAATTGATATGTGGATATATGTGTGGTTTTTTTCCAAGGAGAAATCAAAAGGAATCAAGAAGAAGAGGAGTTACCAAATTAGGGTTTTAGTGTAAAATCCCCTGATTTAGGTCTAACTTCCAAGCCAGATAAGCCAAAATGCAAGTTTCAAATGGATTCTTGGCCAACATGAAACTTGTAGAGCTTCTCAATAGATTTAATTTGAGTATTAGAAGCCTTCAAGGAGGTTTGTAGAACTCAAGTTATGGTTCTTGCAAGTTATGGGTCATCAGAGGACACTGAAACTTATCTGTGAAAATCACTTGGCTTCCAAGAAACTTTTGCCCATGAAAGGAGTTTTCAAATGGATTCTTGGCTAACATAAGAGTTGTAGATCATGATCTTAGATTTCCATAGAGTACTAGAAGTCCTCAAGAGGATTGGTAGAACTCAAGTTATGATCTTGGCAATCTAGGGGTATTTTGGGAAAGTTGAATTATAGGTCATTTTTCAACATAGGTCAAAATCTCGATCTTCCACTCCTCAAATGGAAAAATGTTCAACATGAGATGTGTTTAAAATGATGTTTTTAGGCTAGATAAGAAGTTATGAGAGCTTGGAATGGCTTGCTTCACAAAATCACAAAAAATGGCCTAAAATAAGGGTGAATTTTAAATGAACCAAGGATGAAAATTGAGATTTTTGATCTACAAGTCCTAACCAAGCCATATGACATACCAATTTGATTGTAAAATACATTTTGAGAACATTGACATTGCCACAATTTTGAGTTGAGGGATAGTGGAATTCACTCAGGTTGAAGTGGTGATGAGTTTAGGATGATCAATTTTAGGTTTGGTGAGTTTTGATTCTTGACCAAATTCCGGTGATTCAATCGGGTTTGGAGGAGGATGATGATTCAATGTGTTTGATTAGCATGGTTAGATTCAGGGTGAGAAATGTAGTAGATTAGAGCTTTTAGTTTTGATTTTTGGTGAAGATTTGAGAGAATACGAATTGGAAAGGATGAAGATACAAATTCTGTTTCCATGGCTGCTTCCCTCCCAGAAATGTTTGAATGTAGAAGATGAACTAGGAGCCCTCGGATTAGACCTAAGACTTTGACCACAATCCAATCTAACGGCCACGAGTGCATACCATTTTTTGAAGGATCTGAGACATTAGTGAAACGCTCCGTTTCACTTAGCGTATTTGGTTGGGCTTAGTGTAAAACATGATATCCACACCTCCTTGCAAAGGCCCACTGAGAGTAACACTGATTTTGTTTGCTATTCACCACACGGATTTTCCTTTTTTATGGTTATTTTCATTTCATTTTCTGATGGTTAATGGGCTTAGCACGCGCTTCACTATACACACCCCTCTCTGAGCCTATTTGACATATTGAACTAACATTCATTGCTATTCATCACGTGTCCTTTTCATTTTCTTTTTATTTCTTTAATTTCACATATTATTTTAGGTTAATTGGAAAATCCATAATAAATTGAAAAATGATTTTTTTTAGTTGGGAATTTTTTCCCTATTTTCATTATGACCTCAGGAAAATAATAAAACAATAAAAATATCATTTCATGAATTTTTATTTTTTATGGCATTTTTTACATTTTTATTGCTTTATTTTGCATTCTATTTGATACTTCTACTTTCTGAATATTTTATGTTCATTTGATTTAGAATTCTAACTTGGTTCTTTTTGCTAGGGTTAGAGTATAGAATTAGGTTCCCCCCTGGATTTTTGTCACATTTTTGTGACTTAAATGTAATTGATTTTGAGAGGTGTGAAGCAAGTGTGCTAGAATTAGGGTTTCAACTTGCATAGGTGCAATTTAACACATAGTTTTTGGGTTTTTAATTTGATTTAGGTGCTGGGGTCTATATGGGGTATAGGTTATATAGTTAGGTTCCCTTAGAAATTAATCTAGGATTTTATAGTGAGTTTTACTATTTTACTTGATTTTTTGCAATTTGGTTGATATTGGTGTGTTTCCCACTTGAGATGTTGATTTGTTTGTTGGGTTTTGGGCATTTCAATTGGGCTTTGGGTTTGAGTTTTGCTTGTTGGGGCTTATGAAGACCTTGGATGATGATTGAAGACAAGGAATAGAGCTTGATGCATGAAGGTTCTTCTCCTTGGGGGGATCATTGAAAAGTGAAGATGGGGTCTTGCTAACTGTTTGCTGTCAATCAACTGTAGCTGTCAGAGCTGGTGCTGTATGAGCTGCCTACTGTAGGAGCCGGTGTTGCTGTCAGAGCTGGTGTTGGGTTTTATTTCTTTTTCTGTATTGTTTGTTGGCTTGTTCAGCTCGCCCCTTAGGTTTGAAGTGAAGCTGTTTCACTTTGCCTATTGTTTTCCCAGGTTCGAGGTTGAGTAGAACTCCCTTGCCTCGCTTGTATTGCTGCATCTCATGCATGTTTACTGCTTATTGGATATATGTTGTTTCTTTTCCGTTTATCCCCTAGGATCTCTGATTTCCTCTGTGCAGGATGGAATTATGACATACATTAGGATTCTTATCCATGCATGACAACATTAGGTTAGTTTTATTCCCTTTTCAACCCTAGGCTTTTTAGAGCTTCTTTCTCTTCTTATCTCAAAACAACTCAAAAATACAGTAATAAGGTTAATCGATGTCGTACGTCACGAGCCTTAAGCTATTTGAGAAAGGGTTGTTGGGGAGCTTCTTTCCAGTAGTCTGGCTGCTTAGTGTGGCACCCTTTGGGTGACATGCGACGTAGTCACTCTCAAATCATAGTCTCTAGTACGTTAGAGATTGCACACAAACTAAAAAACGCTTCTTTTGTAAAAGATTCAAAACAAACATCAAAGTGTCATTTTTGACCGCTTGGACTCTTAATCAAGAAAAACCCTTTCATAAGGTAATAGAAAACCAGTCAGACAAGCTTGTGTCTTCCTTAGCCCGAACTACGTTTGCTCTGATCTTTCATGCTGTGTGAAAGTACGTAGGCATAGGATGCGATATCCTAGCGAGCAACCTTCCCCTCCTTTCCCGTAGGTAGGCGAACTACGTTGACTCTGATTTCTCGTTCCAGACGAGAATACGTAGGCATAAAGTGCGATACTTTGCCGAGTCATTTTATTTTCTTTTAACCCAGACCTTTAGAGTAGACAGAATAATAATCCATACTAGAAAACAAGCGTGGATCCCATCGAGTACGACGGACGTGAGGGGTGCTAATACCTTCCCCTTGCGTAACCGACTCCCGAATCCAGGATTTGGATGCGATGACCATTCCTTTCCCGTTTTGCGTTAGGTTTACTTCGAGCGTTTCCTTTCCCTCTGTTGGGATAAATAACGCACGGTGGCGACTCTTCTGTTTAGCCGACGCCGATTTTTGAAGTAGCGATACTCTTCTGTTGTGTTATGCAAAGAATCTTACCGTTTTTGATCGGATGCTTCATTACGTAATCTGTTATGTGCTGATTCCCAAGGATTCAAATCATGCCCAAATTAATGATTTGGAAATGCAACTTCTTTTTGCCATCAAGAACAAGATTCGTGTCAACTGGATTTTGACCATCATGTATCACCTTCAACAACAACTATCTCTTTCAACCCGTCTACCGTATGCCAGACTGGTGTCAAGAATTTTGGAGCTGATAACTTTGGATCTTAACCGTGAACCAACCACCAAGATGAAATCAACCACCAATGAGATTAACGAAATTACAATTGTTAAGAACACCAGAATTTTTAAGGATACTGACGGTACTTATAAGTATTCGGATGAAGGAGCCGCTGCCAACCAAGCATATCCCGTACCTGAAGGAGGCATTACAAATGAATTCCTTTACCAAACTATGATGACTCAACATAGAGAAACCTCCCGGGCCATTGCTTCTCTCCGAAACCTTGTGCTTACCTCTCACCGCACCAACACGGACACCTTTGTTGTATCTGATGAAGAAGGTGAAGAAGAAGAGGAAGAAGACGAGGAGGATATGGCTGATGAGGACATTTAGAGCATATGCCGATGTTGCTGTCTTTTATTGCTTTCTAGTCATTAAGTTTTAAGTTTATGTTCTTAACTTTGTTTCATTTGCGTTGTACTCATACACTACTTTGGTTGCACTCTGCTGCATGTTTAATTCTATTTTAGTAGGTTTTCTTGCTAGATTTTGTTTGTGTTTATTACCATAGAGTTGTAACTCTCCTTTAAGGCATGTGTTGAATTAATGTGTTTGATTTGGTATTGTAATGACCAAAAGACTGGCTGCTACTTCTGTTGTTATAATCTGTTGCTCAACCAATTAGTCATGTTTAGCTTGTTAGGCTGTTTTGGTTAAGACCAAGTTGTCTTGGTGTGGAAACTGTATGTATGTGTGTAGGATTCATCATGCCTGCTTGTTTCATATTTTGTTGTGACAAGTACAAAGCTTGCTGTCAACTTCTGTTGAGGTTTTCACCTCTTGTGCTGTCACTATGTTGAGTTTTCTTGCAATTTGTATATTGAATTCATGTTTTGATATGTGTGAATCATTGATGTGTGCTGGTGTGTTGAGGCATGTATGCTGCATTATGAGATGTTTCTTCTTTTCAAAACAACATTTCAAGCACTTTTGATCCATAGTTGCAGTCCACATGCCAATTTATGTTATGGTTTGTTTTTTAGTGCTCTTTGAGTCTAAAATCCATAAGTTATATGTTTAGAGTTTGTGTATGCTAATCTCATGGAATTTGCACCTCTGTTTTGAATCATAGCTTCCAAAATGCATGTCATAAGCCTCCATCTGCATTTACCTTCGTGTTTTAATTTGTGTGTTTTATATTGAAAAATTAATGATGCCATCATGATCCTCTTCAAATTTCAAGTGGTTTAGGCTCAAATTTTGTGAAATTTGGTTGTGTTTTAATCAAGTTATGATGAAACCGTTTTCATGTTGCTTGCCTTGTTCTTGCTTGTCTTGCCTGGCCCAGATTTGCTTGCTTTGTTAAGTACAAGTATTTATTAGGGTGGCATAATACACGGATGTATCGCCACCCCAAGGGTTATGCCTTGCTTTTCAATTGCCTTGCCATGCTTCCTGACCTGAGTTTGATCCGTGCGGAGATCAACTCTTTTGTTTTTTTTCAACATTTTTCATGTTTTCACTTATCTCTCTCTTTTTTCTTTGTTTGTCACGCGCGCGCCTTTGGCTGGTTTGGCAAAATTTTGAACTTGTAATCACAAGGTGGTGGGTTCAACACCCACCAAGTGCACTCTTTCATTTTTAATGATTAAAACCTTTGTTTTTTCTTTAAATTTCAAAATAACACAACTTTGTCAATTTTTATCATTTTTGAATGGTTCTTTTTGCTATTGTCTTGTATTATTGCATATTTTCATATGGTATGTAAAGAATTTTAGAAATTTCATTTTAGAAACACTTTACATTAAAATATAGTCATACTTCATTTTTAGGGTTTTTACCCTCCTCTCTTGCAACTATCCATTCAAAACTTTTGATTCCTTTTTCTTAAGTTTGATTTTGCACTTGATGTGAGTATTGTTTGTCAAATCTTTTGTATATGTGATTTTGATTTCAACTTTTGCTTGTAAGCATTGTAATTGTTTCATTTCTATAACATTTAGAATCCCCGTGAAATTTTGAACCATTTGTCAAGTTATAACTTGTTTGCATTGGTTGTTACCTTTATCTTTGTCATGATATGCTTTGGTTTTCACCTTTCATTAAGTCTTGTAAGAAATTCCCCCCTTCATAATATTGTGGTATCTTGATACTTGCTTTGGTTGTCACCATGTATCTTATTTGAAATGATTGATATTGTGATATCCTTAAATGCTTATTTTGGTTGTAACCATTCATCTTGATTGTAACCCTTGTAGAAGCATGCTTCATCTCAAGGTTTCAAGGTTTTGATGACAACAACAACAAGACTCAAGATCATTCATCTATGCAAAAAGTCAAAAGCTTTCAAAAGACCAAGATCAAAGTATTATGGAAGTGATCAACATTCAAGCTTCATGTACATCTGCTTGATCATCTTTCAAGACTTGGACACAAGCTATGGTATATCAAATTCTCTAATTTAATTGATATACAAGTGTTCAATACTATAAACTATTTTTTCATAATGCATTAACATGTTTTAAAGTCATTTGGAATTGGTATAACACTTTTAAATTAATTATTTTTCAAAGTTTTTACAGTGTTAACCGATTAACCATATAGGTTAATCGATTAACGCCCTAAAATTTTAAATTCTTTGTGCCAATGTTACAGTGTTAACCGATTAACCTATATAGTTAACCAATTAACACTGAATGTTTTCTGAAAAATTGTTTCCTTTCAAGTTCAAAAATTATTTGAATGTTATACCTTTCCATGTGTTAACTCATACTCAATTATACCCTTTTGAAATGGTGTTTTGGATGATATAAATTCTGATAATTTCAAATTAACAAACACCTCCAACAATTTTCAAAAACAATCATTGAATCATATTCACTATTTTTTAAATAATTTCAAATACATTCAAAAAGTGTTCATACTTGCATACCCTTTCACATCCATTTGTTTGAACACTTGTATTGAGATTAAGTTGTGAATTTTGATTAAAGGAGAAGATCAATCTTTGTATTGATATTACTATTGTACTCTCAAATTATAAAAAGAATTACAGAATAGTCTGTTGTGACTTGTGATCCAGGATTGTTGGACACAAGGATTAGTGTTTTGCAAGAGGATTGTTCTTGCACACTAGTTTGTTTTGTTGTTAGATTGTAGGCCTCACCGGTTGATGGTGTGATAGGTTGTACTTTCTAAAACAATAGTGAAAACTCTCTTTCATGTGGAAAAGGTAGTGGAGTACCTTCAGATTATGAAGGGAACCACTATAAATCTTGGTGTCCACTTTCTTTATGCTTTTTACTGCATCCATCACCAAGAACACAACCAAAGAAAAATTAAAGAACACCAAAAATATGAAAAAGTTTCTATAAGCCTAATTCACCCCCCTCTTAGGCATACTCTGAATTTACAACCCTTGCTTGATATTATGATATACTTGCATGTTCTTGGTTGTGACCATCTATCTTGTTTAAAGTCATTGATATTGTGATATCCTTATACCTTATTTTGGTTGTAACCATTCATCCTGATTGAAATCCCTGCTTATTGTAATATGCTTGTTTATTCTTGGTTGTAACCATATCTCTTTGTATTCATCATGTTTGAATGATTATTGCTTTGTTAATTTTATTTCCCCAAGTGATGGAACTCTTTAGTTCTCATCCAAGTTGCCTCTCTCAATCCTTCCAAAGGAAAGTCTCTCTATTTTGGGTCATAGATAGCTCATTACCCTCCCTTGACTTTGTAAAGTCATCTATACACTTAGTTAAGTTAGAACCTATTCATTAGACTTTGCTTAAGTCTTAAAAGCTTACCCTTTGTTAGGAGTGCTCCGTCAATTAGAACTTAAGATAGAGTTTGTTAACTCTATGTAAGAATCATGGAGATGATTACTTACTCCCCCTTTCTTGAGTGTTCAATGTAGATCTAGAGAGTTTTCTTAAACTCTACACAAGCATTGTTATGTTTGTTCCCCTTTGAACCTTGATCATAATTAAGTGTTCTTTAACCCTAGTAAGGTGAACTACGATTGCTCTGATTCTATCCTAGTTAGGATACGTAGGCAGAGGACGCGATGTCTTTGCGAGCAAACTTAGAAACTATCTTTAGGTCTTAACCTACACTTTTTACCCAATCCCAATCCATAGAAAACTTTTAGCAAACTTAGCATTCAAATAAACAAAAGGTTCATGTAGAGTACTACAGATGTTTAGGATGTGAAATATCTACCCTAGGCATAACCAACCCCCGATCCCCGAATCTCTTAGCGTTGTTATTACATTGCGAAAAAGGTTCTTTCTTTCTTTAGACCTTTTCTTTGGATAAATTAAATTCCGGTTGTGAATTTAAGAATTAAAGATTCAAGTTAATCAATAGCTTGGTATCACGATTCTCACCGCAACAGAAATGGCGACTTCACTGGGGACTTAAACTTGAGGGTTTAGCCTATTTTGTTTGATTGTATGTTATATTTGTGAGTATTGGCTTAACATGTATATTTGTCAATATATTTGTTTGTATGTTGGATATTGGGTACTTTAAGTGGTGAGACAGTCCTATACCCATATTGAGTGCAATTATGATAGGATGGTGGTATATTCAAGAAGGCTTATAGGGAGTTGATTCCCGACCAAGCTAACTTGAGAAACCACCGCTTAGTGGAGGCCCTTTTGAGAGTTAGTTTTGTTGAACGAGTATTCGTGAAAATATTGCTACTTTCGACGAAGGAGCCCGTGACACTGTGGACTTTTAGATTACATTTTACCCCACTTTGGCCTTATTAGGACGTAGTGCGATGGCTATAAGGAAGTATTTCCAAAGTAGTTGATACGCGATACTACACTCGGACGAGACTCTCTTGAGAATATTGTCGATTACCAAGTGATTTGGGAAATTGATAATATCTGAATGATGGGTTGTTGACTCTGAGAACCTCTTAGAACCCTATTCTACAGGTTTGAGAATCCATATTACACACCTTTTGGGGATGGGTAGACCATGGCTCCATGCTCGTGTCCTCTAAACCTAGGCTTTTGTTTGTGTGCATATGTGTGATCTTTGCTTGCCTGTGTTTATGCATTTTTACATTCATGAAGCATCATATCATAAAGTTTCATGGAACTCAGACTTTTTGTTTGTAAACATCAAGGTCGTTATGGATGATGAAAGAAAGAAAACTTTGAAGTACACTTACAAGGGTTTTAACTTAGATGACCTAAGAAGGTTGAGCACCTTGGTGACAGATCCAGAAGGATTCCAAAGCAGGTATGGGAAATTGTTGTTACTATTGAAGATAAAGATGGATAATGGACTTCTTTCCGCGCTTCTCCAGTTCTATGATCCACTCTACCATTGTTTTACCTTTCCCGGTTATCATCTAGTACCCATGCTAGAAGAATACTCCCATTTGGTTGGACTGCCCATTCTTGAAGAGTCTCCTTTTCCAATCATGGAGAAGGACCCTAAGGAGCAGGATATTGCCAAAGCTACACGTTTGGGTTTGATGGATGTTCAAAAAAATATGACTACAAAAGGAGGAGTATTTGGGTTAAGTGCAGAATTTTTGGTTGAGAAAGCTCAATATTATGCAGATCATTTGAGCATGGATGCATTCGAGGCTATCCTTGCCTTGCTCATTTATGGTATCTTTCGGTTCCCTAGCTTCGAGAATTTTGTGGACCTCAATGCCATTAAGATCTTCTTGAAAAAGAACCTTGTACCTACCTTGCTAGAAGATGCATATCATTCTGTTCATCTAAGGAATTTTCATAATGGAGGGATGATTACTTGTTGTTCTCCTTTGTTATACAAATGTTTCATTTCACAATTGCCTAAAGCTAACGCTTTTTGGGATCCGAAGAAAGGTTGGTGGTCACAGAAGATCATGGCTCTCACTCACTCTGATATCGATTGGTACAGTCGTGATTATGATGGAACAATGATCATTAACAATTGTGGAGATTTTGGTAACGTACCTCTTCTTAGTGCTAATGGAGGAATCAGTTATAATCCAGTTCTCGCTCATCGACAATTAGGCTATCCTTTGAAGGACAAGCCCAATAGTGTTCATGTGGAAAGCATCTTCTTCAAAGAAGATAAGAATAGTCAAGAGCTGAACGAGAAGATTCTAAAAGCTTGGAGTCATCTGCACAAGAAAGGGAAGAAGGACCTTGGAAAACTTAATTGTGTCTCTTTGGAACCATACCTCCAATGGGTCTGAAAGAGATCCATCACATTGAAGATGCCTTATCCTAAGCAAGAACCCATGGCTTTGAAGGATGAACGCACCTTGGTCTTCTTGTCTGAAGAAGAAAAACTGAAAATCGCCTTAGGTAAAGCGCGACAAACAGAAGACGCTTGGAAGCACAAGTATCAAGTGGTCGTTGAAGAAAATACAGAACTCCAGAAACAACTACAGTTGAAGGATGAAGAAGTACTCTCTTGTAAGAAGAGGAAAGCACAGGAGGATTTGTTTTCTTCTGGTCCCCAGTCTACTCCGTGGAAATTGATCGTGGATAAGCTCATTCTCGAGAAGGCTCAGATGGAAAAGAAGATCGAGAAGCTCAACATAAGGCTGCTAGGGGAACCTTCTTAGGATTCATTAGCTTTTATTTAGCTTTTTGCTTAAAACTCTTGTAAGAGGAACCAATATTTTGTAATCCAATCTTGTTGATTAATGAATTAACACCTTTTGATGTTTGCAAACATCTGAGTTCCATGACACTGTATGCATTTGCATTTGCATTCTCATATTTATAATCATTCAAGGAAATTCAAATTTTTCTTTTGCAGACAACAACATGGTAAGACGAGGCATGCTCCCTTTTCCAGATTTGAAGTTGGGCAACCTTAGGATGCTGGCAGGCCTTGTTAGGAATCCCGCCGCATTCATCACAAAGTACGGAGATCTTCTGCCATTGCTGAGCACCCAAGTTAACGAATTCATGTTGCAGGCCCTTGTGGAATTTTATGACCCAGTGTACCACTGCTTCATCTTCCTAGATTTTCAGCTACTTCCCACCATAGAAGAATATACTAATTACCTGAAAATTCCGCTAACCATCACAGCTCCGTATGGAAAACCAAAAAGAAGAGACTTGGCCAAAGCATTACATCTTAGGCCAGAAGAGTTACCAAATATGAGAGCAAAGGGGGGATTCTATGGAATGGAAGCAGGACAATTGATGGAAATGGCTGAATTTCACTACGAAAGTAGAAATTTGGGTATTTTCGAAGCCATTTTAGCATTTCTGATATACGGTCTGTATCTCCTCCCAAGTCGTCATGATTTCATCAACGAGGAGGCTATTCGTCTCTTCATCATTAGGAATCCTGTGAATGAGATACTGATAGACACATACGTGGTCATCCACCGCCACGCATTATATGACCTCAGACAGTTTTCATGTTGCCTCGCATTGCTCAACAGATGGTTCACCTCCCATTTTCCCAAGACTCATGTCCTCTGGAGGCTTTATAGCAAGAATGCATGGATTGCAAAGCTTATCACTCTCAAACACTATGATATCACTTGGTATGACCCCAGTCTTGGCAATCTAGCTATGATCCCCAGCTGTGGGGACTTCCCTAACGTACCTCACATTGGAACAAAAGGAGTCATCAGCTACAACCCCATTCTTGCTCAACGTCAGTATGGGTATCCAACCGGGTCAGAGCCCGAGCCAGAGCTTCTAAGACCTTTCTTTTGTGAAACAGGTTGCAACCCAGAGTTAGAAGCCCGTGCCCACTACGTTTGAAATCACCCTCACATCTAGGGGATAACCGTTATGGAGAATATAAGCTGCTTAACTACCAGAGCTTACCTACTTTGGTCAAAGGAAATAGCTTTGACAATGTTCTACACTCGTGATCACGAGACAACAATGGAACCAGAAGTCCCCGTGACTAGGGAAGAGTTGAAGTACGCCTTGATCAAAACACAGCACGAAAATGAAGACCCGTGGGAGATCATTCGCCAGTATCAAGCTCGCGCCGAGGACCAAGAAGGATAAGGATCATCTTGTTAGAAAGATCAATGTTTCACCATTTCCTGTTTTCCCTAAAAAGGATTGTAATCCTATGTTACATTTGTTGTAAGAAAGGTCTTGCTTTTTATCAAGAGCCATCCATTGTAAGAGATTTTGATTTATCAATGAAAAAACGCTTTTTAAAGCACGTCGTTACATGTTGTTCCTTTTTTTGTTTGTAAACAAAAATTTGTTTTTCCTTGAATGGTTTGTGCATTTGCATCTGCATTTGCATTCGCATCTCATCCCGCATTGGTGTTGCATTCGAGTTCCATAGCTCATCCGTTGTTCTTGTGTCAGAGAGAGGGAAAGTCACGCTGAATTCGCACAAATACAACACCTGGGCCCAAGCTCAGCGCAGGATGGCAGACAATGATCAAAGAATCGACCAGATAGACAATGACATCGAGGGGATTAAGGAAAATGTTAGTCAGATCATGGAGGTTCTTAACATGATTAAAGCGAAGATGGATACGCAAGTTACAGTGGTTTCTAAAGTCGCTACAGCAGCAACAAGCCTTCCAATCGCTCCAGTTATGATAGCCGAGTTCCCATTTGGCATGTCCATGGATTTCCTACCACCAATCAACAATCCTCAACCAGCCAGCTTTCAACCACAAGTCGGTCCAATGGCGACAAATCCCATCTTTACTCAGGCGGGGGGACCAACTCATGTCCGACCTGTTTTCAACCACCAGCCAATCTTCGATATACCAGACGGTTCCGAAGCAGAAGACGAGAAGCATGAAAAGCTAAGAATAGAGATGGATATCGTGGCCAAAAGGATGAGAGCCATTGAAGGGAGTAACGTTTTTGGGTCAGATGCCAAAGACATGTGTTTGGTATCCGAATTAGTATTCCCACAAAAGTTCAAAATGCCCGTGTTCGATAAGTACGAGGGAACTACTTGTCCCAAAGTACATTTGATCATGTATTGCAGGCGGATGGCTCCGCACATTGAAAATGACAAATTATTGGTGCACTGCTTTCAAGACCGTCTCAAAGGAGCGTCAACCAAGTGGTACCTAAGCTTGGACCAAGAAAAATTCCATGGTTTTCAAGATCTGTTAGATGCTTTCATTCAGCAGTTTAAATATAACATAGACCTGGCTCCATATCTCCGTCAACTCCTCAGTATGATGCAAAGAAGCACCGAGACTTTCAAAGAACATGCGCAAAGGTGGCGCAGGACTACCGCTCAGGTTGAGCCGCCTCTTACTGAAAAAGAGCTAGCAGACTGGTTTATAGACACAGTCAGACCAGAGTTCTACGAGAGATTAATCAGCAGCGTTACTACCAACTTCTCTGACATTGTTGCGGTAGGAGTCAAGGTCGAAGCTAGTTTGAAAAGTGGAAAGGTGACAACTTCAAATGTCAGTTCAAGCGCCAGTGCTGCCAAGAAGTCGACTAACAACTTCCACAAGAAGAAGGAGGGTGATGTAAGTGTCGTAACATATGGGGAAAAGGCACAAAGTTCAAGGAATCATCGCCAACAATACCATCCATCATCTTACATAGCAGCTGTAACACCTGTTTTTCAACAGTGATCTCAGCAGGGTCTTCAACAAGGGGCATCCAATCATCAACAGCAATATCATCAACAAGGCCAGCAACCTCAGAATAGGGCTCCGAGGGCCAATTACCAAGGAAATCGGCCGAAGATACAGCCCATCCCGATGAGTTACACTGAATTATTCCCAATGCTAATAGAGAGGGGGTTGGTCAAGACGAGGAAATTAGGTGCTCCACCTAACCCACTCCCATACTATTACAATGCCAACGCACACTGTTTATTCCATGAAAATGCTTCGGGACATGACCTAGAAGGATGCTTCGCGCTCCAACACCTTGTTCGCGAGTTGATCGAAAAGAGGATTCTGTCTTTCGAAGAAAATCACCCGAATGTAAAGAATAATCCTCTACCAAACCATGGTGGAGTAAATGCTATCACTGAAGAGGGGGAAGGGTCTGAAACTAAGACTGTTACCACCATTGACGAAATCAAAGTATCATTGGTAGAATTTCACAAACGTCTCGCTCAAGCTTGGACACTTAAAACTTCTCATGAAGATTGTGAGCAATGTATGTTGAATCCACAGGGTTGTGAGCTTGTACAAAAGGATATTCGAGCAATGCTTGAGCAAGGAATGTTAGAGATCGCTAGCAGAAAGAAAAAAGAATATATAGCGGTAATTGAACCCGTGTTCAACATGCCCGAAGAGCCTAGCAAAAGGGCCGTTTTCAAAAACACCACCAACAACAACAAAAGCGTCCGGCCAGTGTTCCGTGATGATATACCACCAAAATTTGGGAGGGATCAATCTAGATTGAACCAAGGAGAGGATCTAGACCTCACCCAAGGGCCATAATGCCAAGAGAAGATCGTTCGTGGTGTGAAGAAATTTTCAAGGAAAGAAAACAAGCAAATATAGCCAATAGCGCCGGTGGAAGTAAAATGACCCGAAGCGGTTGTGTGTATCAACCACGACCGAATAATGTGGTTCCTCCACCAACGGTTCCCACTCCAAAAGTTGCTGCCCCTAAAGGATCCATTCCAGAGGAAGCTGTCATTAAGGAACCCATTGTCAAAGGAAAAGAGAACTTCAAAGATGATGAAGACGAATTGATGCGGATTATTCGTCGAAGTGACTACCGAGCGGTAGATCAGTTGAACCAGACGCCATCCAAAATCTCAGTCATGTCATTACTATTGAGCTCTCCGGCACATCGCCAAGCTTTGCTAAAGATCCTAACGCAAGCTCATGTGACCAAGGACATCACTATGGGGCAGTTTGACTCTATTGTGGCAAATATCACGGCCTGTAATACTTAAAGCTTTGATGACAATGACTTAACAACTGAAAAATGCAAGCACAATCGTGCTCTACATGTATCAATTAAATTTGAAGAGGATACATTGTCTAGGGTTCTTGTTGATACAGGATCCGCACTCAATGTGATGCCAAAGAGAACATTGGCTAAGCTTGCTTATCAAGGTGCTGATATGAGGCCAACATCTCTTGTGGTGAAGGCATTTGATGGTTCCAGAAGGGCTGTAATAGAAGAAGTTGACCTTCCTATCATGATAGGTCCACAAGTCTTTGAAATCACCTTTCAAGTCATGGACATCAATCCAGTCTATAGTTGTCTACTAGGGAGGCCATGGATACATGCAGCGGGCGCTGTAACCTCTACCCTCCATCAAAAGATGAAATTTGTTGTTGATGATCAGTTGGTCATCATTCACGGAGAAGAGGATCTGATGGTGAGCAACCTATCATCTTTTCGATACATCGAAGCGGATGAAGATTCACTCGAAAGAGCTTTCCAAGCGCTAGAGATAGCCCATGCTGTTCTGGTAGATGAGTATGATATAACTCGTGGTTCGTCCTTCACTTATGTTCAGAGTGTCAAAGTTGCGCTGAAAGATGGAATCCCATTGGGATGGGGAGAAGTTATCCAAGTCAACGCTTGAGCGAAGAATGATCGACAAGGGTTGGGTTACAAACCAACTCTCGAAGATGAACCAGAAGAGAGCGTCATGAGGAAGAAGTCATTGGAAGAGATTTTTACTAGTGGCGGACTGCAAATAAACACTATCATTGCTGAAGAGGAGGATTGTGATCTTGATCGTCTGATAATTTGAGGAGGAGCAGCTCTACACAATTGGGAGTCTGTGGAAATTCCTGTCTTTTTACCTTTAGAGTAATTCATTTTGCTTGTTAGCTTTGTGTTTTCTTTAAAAAAGTTCCTGGCCTTACCCAAGGCCTGCGAATTATTTTGTATGGGCGACTTTGCAAATTGGAAAAATCTATGAATGAAAAGTGTTTTTGTTAAAACTCTTGTTTATTTCCTGCTTATCATTTTCACTCTTTTTGTTAAAAGGAAAAATGGCAACTTTTTGAAAACGTAAAAGCAACCCTTCATCTGCATGTCTGTGTGTGTGTGTCTAATCATTACTAAAAAATAAAACATGCAGAACACTTCCATTACCCACAAAACCCCATGATCCTTCAGTTCCTTCTACTAGTGGTTCATATGTCTTCCAAGCCGAAGAAGAGAATGATGAAGAGTTAGAAATCCCAAAAGAATTGAAGAGGATGACTGAATATAAAGATGCTTATCTCCATTCGTACAAAGAGAAGATTGAGGTCATCAACTTGGGGTCCGAAGAAGAGAAAAGAGAAGTCAAGATTGGAGCATCGTTGGGACCAGAGGTCAAAAGCAGGCTGATGGCTCTCCTCAGAGATTACGTCGATATATTCGCTTGGTCTTATCAAGATATGCCAGGGTTGGACACCGACATTGTTATGCACAAGCTCCCCTTGAAGCCAAAGTGTCCTCCAGTCAAGCAAAAACTTCGCAGATCAAGACCAGACATGGCTCTTAAGATCCGAGATGAAGTCAAGAAACAGATTGACGCAGGCTTTTTAGCAGTATCCAAATATCCAGAGTGGGTGGCAAACATCGTGCCAGTCCCAAAGAAGGATGGCAAGGTCAGAATGTGCGTCGACTACAAGGATCTAAACAAAGCTAGTTCTAAGGACGATTTCCCTCTACCACATATCGACACTTTGGTAGATAACACAGCTAGTTTCGCAATGTTCTCATTTATGGACGGATTTTTTGGTTATAATTAGATAAAGATGGATCCAGCCGACATGGAGAAGACGACCTTCATCACACCCTGGGGCACCTATTGTTATAAGGCCATGCCTTTCGGTCTAAAAAATGCAGGGGCAACATATCAGAGGGCCATGGTCACACTCTTCCATGATATGATGCACAAAGAGATTGAAGTATATGTGGATGACATGATCGCAAAGTCCCGAAGAGAAGAAGACCATTTGGATCATCTGTTAAAGCTATTCTAGAGACTCCGAAAGTACCAACTAAGGTTAAACCCAGCTAAACGCACCTTTGGGGTTCGCTCAGGCAAATTACTCGGCTTCATCGTTAGTCGACGCGGAATTGAAGTGGATCCTGACAAGGTCAGAGCAATCCAAGAGATGCCTGCTCCTAAAATAGAGAAACAGGTCAGAGGTTTCCTTGGACATTTGAATTACATCTCGAGGTTCATCTCCAATCTAACTCCTACTTGCACACCAATTTTCAAGTTGTTACGAGAAGATCAGACGATGGTGTGGAATGAAAACTATCAGTCAGCATTTGAGAAAATCAAGCAGTATTTACAAGAACCTCCAGTGTTGATTCCTCCAGTGCCTGGAAGACCACTGTTCATGTACATGACAGTATTAGAAGATTTGATGGGTTGTTTATTGGGCCAAACCAATGAGTCAGGCAAGAAAGAGCATGCAATTTACTATCTGAGCAAGAAGTTCACCGATTGCGAGAGTCGTTACTCTTCGCTAGAGAAAGCTTGTTGCGCTTTAGCATGGGCCGCCAAGCGCCTAAGACAGTATATGATCTGCCACACCACAATGCTGATTTCTAAAATGGACCCCATCAAGTACATCTTTGAAAAACCAGCTCAAACTGGAAGATTGGCCAGATGGTATATGCTCTTATCAGAGTATGATATTCAGTATGTTGCTCAAAAGTATATCAAAGGAAGTATCTTGTCAGAACACCTTGCAGAGCATCCCATGTAAGATTATCAACCACTCAAGTTTGAGTTCCCTGATGAAGATGTGATGTACATTTAGCGCACGAAACCAGAACCTGGTCTCGAAGAAGGTCCTGAGCTCGGATCCCGGTGGGAGATGATGTTCGATGGAGCGTCAAACAAAAACGGACATGGTATTGGGGCTGTTTTGAAAAATCCAACTGGAGGGTATACTGCTGTCACAACCCGACTTTGTTTCTCGTGTACTAATAACATAGCCGAGTACGAAGCCTGCATCTTAGGATTGGAAGCTGCCATTGATCTTCGCATTAAAATCTTGGAAGTAATTGGTGATTCTGCTTTGGTGATCTATCAGCTCAGAGAAGAATGGGATACTAGAGATGAAAAGCTGATCCCTTATAAAGCTCATATCCTGGAGATGGCCGAATATTTTTACGAGATTACCTTCAAGCATGTACCAAGAGCAGAAAATCACATCGCTGATGCATCAACCATGATGGCATCAATGTGGAAAGTCCAGTTTTTTAACGAGGCGCCTCTGATTCGCATTGAGAGAAGGACAGTGCCCGCATATGTTATGACAATAGATGAAGAGTCTGATGAGAAACCTTGGTTCCACGACATCAAGAACTTTCTTCAAAATCAGGAATATCCAACTGACGCATCCAGAACGACAAGAGAGCCATATGAAGATTGTCGGCTAAGTTCTTCATCAATAATGGCACCCTTTACAAGAAAAACCACGACATGGTTTTGCTTCGATGTGTCGATGAAAAAGAAGCAAGTCTCATAATGACTGAAGTGCACGAAGGAACATTCGGTACCCATGCCAATGGCCACGCCATGGCTAAAAATATTTTAAGAGCTGGTTACTTTTGGTTAACTCTAGAGAGGGACTGCATCCTTTTCGCTCGAAAATGCCATAAGTGCCAGGTCTATGGTGACAAAGTGCATGTTCCTCCACATCCTCTCAATGTGATGACATCGCCGTGGCCCTTCGCAATGTGGTGCATAGACATGATTGGGGCAATAGAGCCAAAAGCTTCCAACGGCCATCGCTTCGTCCTTGTTGCAATTGATTACTTCACCAAATGGGTAGAGGCGGCATCATATATGAACGTAACAAAACAAGTGGTTGTCCGCTTCATCAAGAAGGAAATCATCTGTCGATATGGTATTCCTGACCAGATCATCACCGACAATGGGTCAAATCTAAACAACAAAACAATGAAGGAACTCTGTGATAAATTCAAGATCAAGCATCATAATTCGTCTCCTTACAGACCTAAGATGAATGGCGCAGTCGAAGCTGCAAACAAAAATATCAAGAAAATAGTACAGAATATGGTCATAACCTACAAGGATTGGCACGAGATATTACCATTTGCTCTACATGGATACCGAACATTAGTGTGAACTTCAACAGGGGCAACTCCTTTTTCCTTAGTGTATGGGATGGACGTCGTGCTGCCCATCGAGGTCAAGATACCTTCTCTGAAGATCTTAATGGAAGCCAAGCTTGAGGAAGACGAATGAATAAAAGAAAGGTTCGACTCACTGAACCTCATTGATGAGAAAAGAATGACGGCCATGTGTCATAGCCAGATCTATCAACAAAGGATGATAAGAGCATTCGACAAGAAGGTTCGTCCCAAAGAGTATAGGGAAGTAGAGCTTGTGCTTAGAAAAATCCTACCAACGCAAAAGGACATGCGCGGCAAGTGGATGCCCAATTACGATGGCCCTTTCGTTGTAAAAACCGTCTTCTCTGGAGGATCTCTAATTCTTGAGACTATGGATGGTGAACAACTCAATTACCCTATCAACTCAGATGCAGTGAGAAAGTACTATGCCTAAAACAGAAAACCTAGAAAGGTGATTCAAGTCCTTCAGCAAGACGGAATTCAGAAGATTAAAACTGACAAACGCAGGGCCAAAGTCTTGTGCAAAGTGTTAAAGGAAAATAAACGTCTGTCATTCTCGTCAGAAGCAATGAAGCAAATGAACTGATAGTTAGTAGGACCAGATTATTATGGGATTCTGTAACCCTTTCTGTTTGCCATTTTTTCCAAATGTATGTTGTTCCCGAGGCTTCGCCCTCTGTAAAGTTCTCATCTATCAATGAAATCAGATTTTGGCCAATCGTTGTTATGATCTTCTGTTTTTGTTATGCAATTTCACTTATTTGTTAATAAAGATTTTTCGAAAAGAAAAGTGTTTTGAAAAAACTTAAATTTTGTTTTAAAGGAAACTGATATAACAAACATGTTGAAGAACTCTAGAGGTAATCCGACAATATTACACAGTTCTCAAGCCGAAAAAGCTTATTATCGCCTATGACCAAACCAGATGCGTCCAACGTCAATTTCTGCTCTTAAGCCAGGACTTCTCCTCTGCAGGTTTACAAGAATTTTGTTTATCTTGAAAGATTATTATCTACACCAAAAGAAAGCGCCATCTAACCTGAAGCAATTGAGACTCAGCGTGATGGGTTCCCTCTTTGTTTTCCTCGTTTTGCTCTTCTTTTTTCCCTTGTGGGTCGGTCTGCATTTTACATACATCATCATATCAGCATGGGCATTTGTTTGCATGTGGTTTTGGGTTTTTGTTTGTTTGGTTGTTGCCTTTGAGATCCTTTGGGTGTTACCTCTCTCTTTGATTAGTTTCCGCAAATTTTGCTTTGAGGTTGATACCCCAATTTTACCAGTGATCCTAGGATTTGCTAATTTTTCTCTGGAAAGCTAATTGTGACCAGCAGTATCCGATTTACCTAGATGGTCAGTTGTTACTAATGTTTACTTTGATTTGGTTGTCACCGATAATCTTTGAAAGTCTAGTAGTTACTAGCATTGTTTAAAACCAATTGTTATTTTATACCTCGATTTGGTCGTCACCAACAATCTTTCAAACCTAGTAGTCACCGGCTCTATTATAAAAAAGACCAATTGTCATCGGAGTCCCTTTGATTTGGTTATTACCAATCTTTGCTAAAATCTAGTGGTTACTAGTATTGCTTTTTAAAACCAATGGTCATTGGTATTTGAGATGGTTGTTACCAAGTTTCCTAAAAAAGTCCAATAATTATTGGCATCGCTTAGACCCAATCATTATTGGTACCTGTTGGCTCAGTTATTACCTTTCATTCTAAGTCTAGTGGTTACTAGCATTGTTGGAAAGTCCAATGGCTATTGGTGTTTAATTTAGTTGTTACTAATCTCATCAAAAATCTAGTGGTTACTAGTATTGGTAAAACTAGTTTTTTTTGGCATACTTTTGATTTGGTCGTCACCAGTCTGTCTAAGTCCAATGATTATTGGCGTCGCTTGAAGTCAGTTGTTATTGACACTCTGAGTGGTTATTACCAATTTTTCCCTTTGAAGCCCAGTAGTTACAGGCACTTCTTAACCCAATTGTTATTGGTATACCCCGATTTGGCCATCACCAGTCCCTTCTAAGTCCAGTGGTTACTGGCATTACTTGAAAGCTAATTGTTATTAATGTCGTGGACGGGTTGTTACCAACTTCCCTAGCCGAAGTCCTGTATTTTACCAATGTCGTTCGGAATTCCCAATTAATTGTAACTTTGGTTTGGTCGTCACCATCACCCCCAGTAAGTCTAATGGAAACTAGCACCACTTGAAACTGATTGTTGTTCTGGTCGTCACCAATACTCCCAGCAAAGTCGTTGCTTTCTCATTCGAGTCTCGGAGATCTAGTGGATACTAGCATCCTCGGTGCGTCTGGTCTTGTTTCTGTTCTTTTCCTGAAGATCCCGTTCGAACTCTTCATTATAGGAAATTCCTCATTTGGTTATCACCAGTGAGGTTTGCGTCTCTGATCCTTCGTTTCCCCGGTGGAGAATTTCCTTCTTCCCCAGTGGAGTGTGTGCCCCTTTTTCCCTAGTGAAGATTTGTCTTCCCCGGTGGAATTTGTGTCCCCTGTGTGAAAGATTCCCCTTGAACAGCATCTTTAGTCATGATTGAACTATTTTGCTTGTTTTGCCTTGGATCTTTCCCTAGTGTATTGGGTCCCCGGTGAGTAGTTACTCATTGTCTTGCCGTTCTTCTATTTCTTGCTCGTGTGTCTGCATCTGTCTTGCATTCAAGCATCATAAAACATCATTTAGATTCATGGCATATTCGCATTTTTCCTTTTACATATCATTGGATCTAAGGGACAAAATTTTTGGTTTGCTATAATTAAATACCTTTCACTACGATTCTATGAGGATTATCATCTCACATTGCCATCTAGTGAAAATATTTAAATAGGGGCAACTGTTGCACCCAAAATTTTGACCCCTTAGATCTTCATCATCATTTTAGGATCATATTCATTTGATTATCTAACCTTAACCTATTTCAAGTTGGTCTTTGTCAAGATACATGTGAATTAGGGTTCCGTACAGCCGGGAATCGAGGTTTCGATGGTTTAATCAGTCAACGTATTGGATTGATTCTCCATGAAATAAGTATCCACATCATCTAATATACTCCATTGGATCAAGTATGAATCCAATTTGAGGTTGTCACCCAAAAATCAAGAACAGTGCAGTTCAGGATACCCGATTAGGGTTTTCGATCAGGAAAAATCAACTGTAGTTTGACTTTTGATTTAAAAGGTGTTCCAATGGTGGGATCATGGTCCATGAAGTTCATATGGCTTATTGAATTCCACTCAAGAAATTTCAAGGCCTCAAAAGACCCGGAACATCAATAGTCGACTTGGTAGTTATCAATCGATCGTTCGATTGACCGAAACGTCAACTCTTCAATCATAAGGAATTTAACCTCAAAGTATGAAGCAAAAATGTTCCTAGTAACATATTACACCTATCCATGAAGTTTCATTACCATTGGATCAAGGATTGAGGAGTAGTCGAGAAATCGGGAAATTTGGGTTTTGAAAGGGGCAAGACCATAACTCCCTAACCACACATCCAATTGAGTTGGTTCAAGGCTCATTAGAAAGGTCTTGACAAGTCCTACAAAAGTCTCACAATGGTCCATGGGCAGAAAATGAGTAGATTTGGAGTTATGGCCAAAATCATTACAAGAGGGAAAAAACACTTGGAAAAATTCTAAGTTGCTGGCCTTTTTAGGCATGTTTTTAGCCAACTTTTAGGGGGTTTTGGACCTATTTCCACTTGGAATCTGAAGATCATGAAAACATAAAAGTTGTAGAGCTTCATGAGGGCTTTCCAAAATATACTAGAACTCCTCTATAGCCCTTATGAGTTGATAGTTATGAATCCAGCAAGTTGAGGTCTCAACCCTTGAGTTCACCATTTCCACTTTTTCACAAATTCACTTTTTAATCACTTGAACCATTCTCAGCCATTTGAGAGGGTGATGAATAGAAGTGCAGAAAATGAAGGGATTTGGTAAACTTTGCAAGTTGGAGGCAAGTTGTAATATTTTAATCAAAAAAATCAAGAAGAAAGAGAAACTTTTCATGAGAAATCTGTAGCAGCAGTCTCTCCTACTCTCTAGCTTCACTTCAGTCACTTCCAAGTCCTCCTTACCACTTGGTTTATGCCTTTCATTGAGCCAAGGACTTAAGTGTGCAGCTGTCCATGATCTTGAGCAATATTTCATCACAAAACTCCCTCCAAAAGCCAAAATACAAATCTGCCCCAAACCATTTCTTGCCTATAAATAGAGGTTTCCTCTATGTTGAAACACACAACATAGCACTCTAAAACCCAAGAGAAAACCATAGCTCTCATCTTGCCTTGCTTTTCTTATAAGTGAAGAAACCATTCCAAAACTTCCTCAAAAAATCTGCCTTGAGCATTTAGCCTTCCAAAACCATTTCTACCCACTTAAAATCATCACAAACCATCTACACAATCCACAAATGATGTGTGGGAGGTGTTCAAGCTCTTAAACCAATCAAAAACTCCATTTTCTCAAAAGTTAACTTTCAACCAAACAAAGTTTGACTTTCCACACAAAATCTGATAAATCTCTGCCCAGGCTTGTTTTGATCACTTTGACCCTTCAAACACCTTTGGTTTATGATGTACCAACTGTCTGTAACCTAAAATACCTTCATCATCACTTATTTTGAGATCTGTCACAAAGTTCACTTGTTTACTTCAAGTGCAAGAAAAGTTATTGTTTTCATTAAGGCATTGGTCAGATCTCATTTGGGAGTCTTCAAGGTTTTCCCTACTGTATAAGCTTGCTTGGAGGTCTACAAGAGGTTAGTAGTCACATTTCCTATCTTGAACTTCCATGAACATGCCTAGCTTGCTTTAGTTACAATGTGTTTTAAGAATGATACAGCTCATGTATTAAATCTGCCATACTTTGTTTGTTTTGATCATCAACATGTGTAGTGATTTTATAATCATCATACAATATGGTGTTGTTGTTGTGTTTATGCTCCCTTAAACATTATCCTAGGTCATGTATGAACATAGGAAAAGATTTCTTGCAACTGTTATGAAGTTTGATGCTGGATCTGACCATTTGATCTTGTTTTATTTGTGATTGATGTTGATCTGGTTTTGTTACAAGCAGCATCATTAAATCTTAAATCTTTTTGCTGGCATTTTAGATTAGAAATCCCTATATGTTTGATTCATGTGATGTTTGACATTGTAGTATTTGAAACCATGCTTGGTTTTGATCTGCAACATTCTGTTTTGACCACTTTCAATCAAAAATGCATTTTTGCAACTCACACACCATTTTCAATTCCAGCACATTTTTTATGCATCCTTCTGTTGGAACTTTGTCTATAACATATTTAGAATGTGTGTACACCTTTAAACCAATACAAGCATATTAGTTTTGCACTCAAGCTTTGAAATTTCATCTCAACTGTTTTTTAGAAAAGCTGCTTGTTATTTAGCATAGTCTGGCCAATATTGAAGCGATTCACCTAGATGTTGTTGAAACACATCTCAATCTATGATGATCAATATTGCCATTTTGTTATGAGTGTGCTGTCAAGTTGTATAGTCTTATTGGACTTGTTAAAAATCATTGGGATGATTCATGTGACTGTTGAGGCCTGTTTTAAGTCATGATGGCCAATATTTATTTTACTGTCATATGGTCATAACCATCATGAGATATATGCATTGAAGTTTGTTGCTTGTCATTGCCATTCTAAGTGTGCTTCTGAGATGTTTTGAACTACTACTACTTCGTGTTTGGTTTTTTGCTTGTTAACATGAGAATGTGGCATCAAGTGAATCATGTTTTATTAGGTATGTGACATTATCATGCTCATTTTTGCATCAGTTGCTTTCATTTTAAGGCTTTGTAGTAGGGCTGTTTTTAATCATGACATGACCATTTTTTGTTTGTTTTGTCAATTATGATAAGTAATGTTTGTACCTTTCCCATGTCTTGTAAGTCATGTGTGAATTCTGTCATGAAACTGCTTGTGAGTATCATTGAGCCATGTTTTGAATGTTTGTGTTAAGTTGTCATGATTATTCTGTTGTAAGCTCAACCGCCATAGCATTATTGTTATAGGATACCATTGTCATAAGCTTATAAGTTTTTATGTGCATGAGGCCTTAGGACTAATTGTTGCATGATGTTAACATGGTCATGTTAGGATTCATAGTAGTGCTTGTTAGAGCTATCTATAATTCATTAACAACTGCTACCTGTAATGCTGCTACCACCCTTTTGCTTCCAACCATTGTAACTTTTTGCTCTTTTGCTGTTTGTAAATAAGAACTTTGTTGTTTGGTGCTGATTGACATGTTTTGCATCTGTTGTCTTTAAGAACTAGGTTTTCTTGCTAGATTTTGTTTGTGCTTATTACCATAGAGTTGTAACTCTCCTTTAAGGCATGTGTTGAATTGATGTGTTTGATTTGGTATTGTAATGACCAAAAGACTGGTTGCTGCTTCTGTTGTTATAATCTGTTGCTCAACCAATTAGTCATGTTTAGCTTGTTAGGTTGTTTTGGTTAAGACCAAGTTGTCTTGGTGTGGAAACTGTATGTATGTGTATAGGATTCATCATGCCTGCTTGTTTCATATTTTGCTGTGACAAGTACAAAGCTTGTTGTCAACTTCTGTTTTAAGGCTTTCACCTCTTGTGTTGTCACTATGTTGAGTTTTCTTGCAATTTGTATATTGAATTCATGTTTTGATATGTGTGAATCATTGATGTGTGCTGGTGTGTTGAGGCATGTATGCTGCATTATGAGATGTTTCTTCTTTTCAAAACAACATTTCAAGCACTTTTGATCCATAGTTGCAGTCCACGTGCCAATTTCTGTTATGGTTTGTTTTTGAGTGCTCTTTGAGTCTAGAATCCATAAGCTATATGTTTAGAGTTTGTGTATGCTAATCTCATGGAATTTGCACCTCTGTTTTGAATCATAGCTTCCAAAATGCATGTCATAAGCCTCCATCTGCATTTACCTTTGTGTTTTAATTTGTGTGTTTTATCTTGAAAAATTAATGATGTCATCGTGATCCTCTTCAAATTTCAAGTGGTTTAGGCTCAAATTTTGTGAAATTTGGTTGTGGTTTGATCAAGTTACGATGAAACCGTTTTCATGTTGCTTGCCTTGTTCTTGCTTGTCTTGCCTGGCCAAGATTTGCTTGCTTTTTTAAGTACAAGTATTTATTAGGGTGGCATAATACACGGATGTATCGTCACCCCAGTGGTCATGCCTTTCTTTTCAATTGCCTTGCCATGCTTCCTGACCTGAGTTCGATCCGTGTGGAGATCAACTCTTTTGTTTTTTTCAACATTTGTCTGTCACGCGCGCGCCTTTGTCTGGTTTGGCAAAATTTTGAGCTTGTAATCACAAGGTGGTGGGTTCAACACCCACCAAGTGCACTCCTTCATTTTTAATGATTAAAACCTTTGTTTTTTCTTTAAATTTCAAAATAGCACAACTTTGTCAATTTTTATCATTTTTGAATAGTTCTTTTTGCTATTGTCTTGTATTATTGCATATTTTCATATGGTATGTAAATAATTCTAGAAATTTCATTTTAGAATCACTTTACATTAAAACATAGTCATACTTCATTTTTAGGATTTTTACCCTCCTCTCTTGCAACTATCCATTCAAAACTTTTGATTTCTTTTTCTTAAGTTTGATTTTGCACTTGATGTGAGTATTGTTTTTCAACTCTTTTATGTATGTGATTTTGATTTCAACTTTTTCTTGTAAGCATTGTAATTGTTTCATTTCTACAACATTTAGAATCCCCGTGAAATTTTGAACCATTTGTCAAGTTATAACTTGTTTGCATTGGTTGTTACCTTTATCTTTGTCAAGATATGCTTTGGTTTTCACCTTTCATTAAGTCTTGTAAGAACTTCCCCCCCTCCCCCCCCCCCTTCATAATATTGTGGTATCTTGATACTTGCTTTGGTTGTGACCATCTATTTTGTTTGAAATCATTGATATTATGATATCCTTAAATGCTTATTTTGGTTGTAACCATTCATCTTGATTGTAATCCTTGCTTGATATTGTGATATACATGCATGTTCTTGGTTGTGACCGTCTATCTTGTTTAAATTCATTGATATTGTGATATCCTTATACCTTATTTTGGTTGTAACCATTCATCCTGATTGAAATCCCTGCTTGTTGTATTATGATTGTTTATTCTTGGTTGTAACCATATCTCTTTGTATTCATCATGTTTGAATGATTATTGCTTTGTTAAGTTTATTTCCCCAAGTGATGGAACTCTTTAGTTCTCATCCAAGTTGCCTCTCTCAATCCTTCCAAAGGAAAGTCTCTCTATTGACCTTTGGGTCATAGATAGCTCATTACCTTCCCTTGACTTTGTAAAGTCATCTATACACTTAGTTAAGTTAGAACCTATCCATTAGACTTTTCTTAAGTCTAAAAAGCTTACCCTTTGTTAGGAGTGCTCCGTCAATTAGAACTTAAGATAGAGTTTGTTAACTCTATGTAAGAATCATGGAGATGATTACTTACTCCCCCTTTCTTGAGTGTTCAATGTAGATCTAGAGAGTTTTCTTAAACTCTACACAAGCATTGTTATATTTGTTCCCCTTTGAACCTTAATCATAATTAACTGTTCTTTAACCTTAGTGAGGTGAACTACGATTGCTCTGATTCTATCCTAGTTAGGATACGTAGGCAGAGGACGCGATGTCTTTGCGAGCAAACTTAGAAACTATCTTTAGGTCTTAACCTACACTTTTTACCCAATCCTAATCCATAGAAAACTTTTAGCAAACTTAGCATGAAAATAAACAAAAGGTTCCTGTAGAGTACTACAGATGTTTAGGATGTGAAATACCTACCCTATGCATAACCAACCCCCGATCCCCGAATCTCTTAGCGTTGTTGTTACATCACGAAAAAGGTTCTTTCTTTCTTTAGACCTTTCCTTTGGATAAATTAAAGTCCGGTTGTGAATTTAAGAATTAAAGATTCAAGTTAATCAATAGCTTGGTATCACGATTCTCACCACAACACCTAGTGCTGATTTTGGTTTGGCTTTTAGCCCTCCATTTCCAGACTAGTTCGTGTGTGGGGATTTTGTGAAAATCCTTCGACAGGAATCACAAAAACGTTCTAAGCGAGTGGTTCCGACTAAGTATGCTCTGGACAATTTCAAAGGCCACCTTCATATTGGCATAGAACACGTTCGTGTGGAGTCTCCAATATATAAAGGTGTGAAATAGGAGGTTTTTCAACACCACTTCTCCTATCCATTTTCTTTATTAATGTTTTGTACTTGACTTACTAATTGCATTAATTTCCTTTACAACTATTAAAATTCCAGCCAAGAAACCTGTTGTCATTGAGAAAGACGTCATCAAAGAAGAAGACTGAGACAACACCAAGAAAACAACAACAAAGGTAAACTCTGATTATTTTCTTGTTATGCATTACTTTATCCCTCTAACATCTGAAATATGTTATTTTTACAGGGAATTCGAAGACCTTCTCCGACACCAAAAAAGAGAAAGCTAAAAGAACCTGAGGTTTAAATAATTGAATCAGATGATGGGGATCTTTCTCCAGATCAATCTAAACAACCCAAGAAAAAGAAGAAATGGAAAAAAGTTATTTATGTTGGTTTTCGACCTCAACCAAAAACAACTAAAGCTCCTGTGAAAAATCCTTCCACTCCAAAAATGGTCGAGACTGATGCCATCACTAGTACAAAAAAATCAACCACCAAGAAAAACCCAAATCAAGTGGAAAGTGACAATTCCAGCCCTGCGGCGGAGGGCCCTAACATGCACATACCTCTTCTTTGTCCTTGGATTTTATTATTGTCTTCGACTAACTTGCCTCTAAACTTTCTTCTTGATCTCTTCTTCTTAGGATGCCAAAGATAACAAAGGGCAACCCGTTGTTCAACAAATCCTTCCTACCACCAATAGTGATCCTTCGTACTATCCAACAAGTGCTCCCTCTCAACAACGAACTTCTCCTAAGGATTCCACCAAAGAATCCACAGACGAAGTAAGTCAAAAAGAAATCACCTCCCAAGGTTACAACTGAGCTTTCACAGACTAATGACTTTGATCATGAGAAGAGTCCCCCAAAAGAAAATTTCCCAATTGATGTAGGAGGTGACACAGAAATGCCATATGTAGTAAATATTGTCGAAGACAAGTCTGGAGATGACTCTCTACTCAACACACAACAGGGTGTTGGCAGTGAAGGAGATGAAGAGGAGAACGAAGATCGTTCCACTTTCGACTATGAAGAGGAGATTGTTGTGGAAGATGAAGAAGAAGAGAAAGATAATAAACATGACAACATGAAAAGTGAAGAGCAACAAGATGATCGGCCAAAGACTGATCCGAAGCCTGATGCTTCGACTGGAACAACTACTACCAGCCTTTCTCATGAAGAGCTAGAGTCACTGAAGATGCAAAGACTCTTTGAATATTTGGAAGCTATGATTAGTTCCAGGTACAGTTGGACAGACAAAAGCACTAGCACTTCGACTGCATCAAGTGATCAGTTTGCCAACAAACCTAAGGATAATTTGCTTTCCTAGATTAAAGAGAAAGTCGTTGATGTTGAATTGTTTCAAACTTTATAGAGTGATACTTCTGTGTGTTTTGGGATCAAGAAACTCTTAAAACAAGTCAATGTCTTGGAGGCTTCCCCATAAATTGCAGATGCTATAATAGAATTAGGCTCACTAATTGACCTTATTGTCGCTAATTTCAATTGCCTCAAAGATTTCTCGAATAAGATACAGAACAAATCAGAAACCCAACTGGCTGAGTGGGATGCTGCCATTGAGTTCATTACAAAGGTTGCATAATAGGAAAAAGGGTTCTGAACAAAACAAGAAGGAAATTGAAACCTGTGACAAGAATGTCGAAGAACAGGATCAACAGATTAAAGATTTGCAAACCAAGATTTCTCAGGCCAGGAAACACAAAGTCAAACTTCTAAAGTTTGATCATGACAAAGTGGCCAAAGAACATGAAGTTGGTACACACCACGTTGAGAGGGCTCAAAAGCTTGGGAGAGCTATTGCATAACTTTCGACCAGCAAGACTATCTGCGAACAACGCTTAACACTTCAGAGGTCAAAGTATCAAAAGATGAAGGATTCCCTTCCTTTTTAATCTATTTGTAACTAATGAACTTGTTTCTTTATTGTATTAATGTTAAGCCCTACATGGCATTTCATGTAATGACTGGGCCATTTTGGCAAATTTTATTTTGATCCCCATTTTGGCTTCGACCATCTTTGTGTGAATTACTCCTTACTTATTTTCACTTCTTAAAGTATAGGCTTATATTTCTTTAAATATTTACCATTTACTTTTAAGATTCTTCTATCCTCATTTAATTCTTCGACTTCATATGCACCATTGGAAAAAACTTTAATAATTTGAAATGAGTCCTCCCACTTAGGAGACCACTTACCCAATGTTCTAACTTTTTGATCCAGGGGCAAGATTACTTTCCAAACTAAATCTCCAGTCGAAAATGACTTGACTTTCACCTTTTTATTATATGACTTTTCTACTCTTTTCTTTTGCCTTTTTAATAACTTTGAGGCATCCAGTTTTTCTTCATTCAAATCAACTAATTCGTCCAACATCACGTTCCAATAGGACTCAGATGGGATCTTATGTTGTCTCTAAATTCTAGTTGACTGCAAGTAAATTTCGACTGGTAACACTACATCATAACCATATGTTAGTCGAAAGGGTGTAGTGTTTGTAGCATCTTTAGGGGAGGTTCGACAAGCCCACAAAACTTGGTCCAATGTCTTATGCTAATTTCTTGGCTTCTTCCCTACATGCTTCTTAATCAACTTAATCACTACCTTATTTTCCGTTTCGACCTGACCATTAGCCTGAGCATAATAAGGTGTGGAGGTCAAAAGTTTGAATCTCATTTCTTTAGCAAATTTTTGCATCTTTCGACCAGTAAAAACTAATCCTTGATCTGTTGTAATAGTTTCTGGGATTCCAAACCTGTAAGTAATATGTTTTTGGATGAATTCAATCACTGCATCTTGATCCATATTTACCAATGGTATAGCCTCAATCCACTTAGTGAAATAGTATATTCCCACTAAAATGTATTTTTGACTTTTGGAACTGTTGCACCCTAAAATTTGACCAACATTTCTTTACCTAGCTTGTGTTTCATCTCATTCACATTAGCATTGTCATTTGCATTTCATTGACATGTATGCAGGAGATCAAGGGGTATGAGTACCAATCAAGACTTTGAAGATAGCCAAGAAGGTTATTCAAGTGTTCAAGGGTTGATATCTTTGTCAGAGAAGTTAAAAGATCCTTAGAGAAAGTGGTTGAAACCAAGAGGGTGTGTCTCCTAACTTGAGAGTTGTGGGAACATCAGATGATTCTGAAGCCATGAATGTGGACTTGAAGCCTTGAGAGAGCTTATGAGATGTCTTGAAGGCCATCATGAAGCCTAGACAGGCCATTGTGCAAGATTAAGAAGCCTCAGCCATGAGTGGTATAATTAGGGTTTGACTGGGCCAACCCTAGGTCAACTGATGATTTGGAGAGGGTTGATACCTAATCCAAGAGCCATGTGATCATGTATTGGTGCATTGAGATGCTATAAGGATGATTCCAAGATCAAATCATCATGATTGAAGAGTTTGAGAAGTTTCAAGCTAGGGTTTCTAAGGCTTGACAGTGTAAAATCCCCTAGTTTGACCCCCATCTTCAAGGCAGTTTAGCTCAAGATGTGATTGTCATCTCATCTTGCCCCCAACATGAATATTGTAGATCTTGTTCTTAGCTTTAATTTGAGTACTAGAAGTCCTTGATAGGATTTGCAGAGCTCAAGTTATGACTTTGACAAGTTACAGGTCATCTGAGGTATGTGAATCTGGGGCCTTGAAAGTTACCCAACTTGCATCAAACTTTTGCCCAAGAAGGATGATTCCTATGAACTTTTGGTTAACATGAATGTTGTTCCTTATCTTCTTAGCTTTCTAGATAGTACTATAAGTCCTTGATAGGATTTGTATAACTCAAGTTATGGCTTTGACAAGTCAAGGGCATTTTGGTTATTTGGAGATTATAGGTCATTTCAAGCATAAGGCCATAACTCCTATTTCCAAGCTTCAAATGGAAAAATGTTCAACATCAAACTTGATTAAAATGATGTTTTAAGGCTAGTAAGGAGGCCATGAGATGTTGAAAAGGCTTGTAGCTCAAAGTGGTAAAAATGACCTAAAATGGAGGCATAAGTTAAATAAGTCAAGGTTGGAAATTGAAATTTTCAAGCTCACATCCAAACCATGGCATGTAATATACCATTTTGACTCTAGAGAACATTTTAGAAACAATGGTTTAACCACATTTTTTATTTGAGTTCTAAATCATGGACTTGCTTTGGAAAATGGTTACTTGCATATTAAGTTACATTTGCAAAACATAGAACTGATGCATGGGCAAGGGACTTGGCAAGCTAAACCATTCCAAAATCTCATCTAAGGAGATTTTCAAAGGAGAACAAGCTGCTGCAAGAGGCATAGCATGGACTGGTGTAGGCTTAGCTTGAATTCAAAAAACTCATGACATGAGAATCTCAAATTCTCATTGGATGATTCCAGAAAGTTTTGGATGGTTTAGAACCATCCTATATATTGATTAGAAGCTGCTCAGATGCAAGGTTGGTGAGAGATTAGAGAGGAGAGTGAGATTTCCATTTCATTTTCTTCCATTGCAAGTTGAAATCGATTTCTATAATTGATTCTTTCAATCCTAACATCTTCCATTGATCACACTGAGTGAATCCATACCAAATTGAGAGCAAGATCATGAAGAATTGAGAAGATAGCATTTGGATTTTGGAAGCTGCAAGTCACCATCGGATTATGAGTTTCAAGCATCCTCCATCAAATTTTTTGCAAACAGTAGCAAGATCTTGGTGCAAGGAGTGATTCTGGAGAGATTGAGAGGTTGAAGTGAAGATTTGACCTATCTGGTATTCAAGAATTGACAGGTTTGCAACTTTTACTCTACACCTTAATTCAAGCGCATTTAGTTAGATTTGTTAGGTTAGAATGGTTAGAGACAAGTAGGAGATGGATTCTTGAGATTTTGAGATCATTTGGAGAGGATCAAGATGATGACACCATTTCTGTTTGGCACCATAACTTGTTGAATCTTGAGAGATAATCTTGGTGTGATAGCAAGAATTGACCAGTGTAACACGAGGAAGAGATTGAGCACTTTAATTTCAAGAATGGTTAGAGTTGAGGTTTGACCCTAATTTTGATTCATTATCGGGTTTAGAGCTTGAGTACATTTCAATGAATTCTAAGGTGATGGTTATGATCAGCATGAAATTTAGAGTGTTCTAGGGTTTTAAATCTTGGATTTCGGGTAAGAATTGATGTGATACGATTGTGATGAAGAGAAGCACGATAGCTCTGTTTCCATGGCTTCTTCATTCCAAACCCTGGCTGGAGGAAGAAGATGATAAACTGGCCGTTGGATCATGCAAGGACTCGTTGACTGGGATCAGATCGTGTGGCCGAGATTTAATTTCACGTTTTGAAGAGGGAAGTCTGAAACGATGAAACGAGGCGTTTCATTAATTGGAGTCTTGGGCTTTAGTGGATTGATTGCTAATCACACCCCCATCCACGGCCCAGTGATGATTTGAACTGCATATCTCTACTTTCTGCACCGCGTATTTTTCTTTTTTCTTTATATTTTTTATTTGTTTTCTGACTGAGAATATGGGCCTAGCGCATTTACTGATGACACCCCCGTTTTAAGCCCATTCATACAATGCACTGCATATCATTGCTATCCGCACCAAACATTTCACATTTTATTTTCTTTTCCTCCATTTTTCTTTAATCTTTGAAAAATCATATAAAATAGAAAAATAATGATTTTGGCATGGGGATTTTTCCTCCTATTTCACATTTTTGTTTAGAAAATTATAAAATCAAAACATTTGCATTTCATGCATTTTTAATATTTTTTGTATATTTTCTCTTTTAATAGCTTTTAATTCATTTTATGTTGATACATAGTTTTGTAGAATTTTGTTTGGCTAGTTCCCTTTATATTTTTGCACCATTATTTTTAGGATAGTTAGATTAGGACTTTAGCTCCCCTCTGGATTTATTCCATAATTTTGTGATTAATTTTTGATTAGTTTTGATTAGATGACTTTAGGTTGTGTAGATTTAGGTTAATCCTTAACATAGGTCCACAATAACACTAGAATTTTGGTCAAGTTAGATATTGGGACATATAGGGTATTAAGGGTAGTCATGTAGGATCCCTTAGAAATTATATTAGATTTTAATATAATAGTATACTATTTTTAAGTGATTTTTGTAATGGATTGTTGTTTGTGTTGCCCTTGTGGGCTTGTATTTTGTTTTTCTTGGCTTGGTGGGCTTGGTCTTGCTTTGTGGAGCATGGAGGAGCATAGTGGAAGACTTGTAAATTAAAGAAGGAGCTTGAGAGCTTGAATACTTGTTTGTTTTGTTGTTGTTTTAGGGTTAGGAATTAAGTAGAGCTTAGACTTAGTTAATTTCTTTCTTAAACATGGATGGTATCTTTCACCTCCATTCCTCCCCATGATTCAAGGTCCTCCCATGGTATTCACCTCCCTCCTTTGGAGGGATAAGTGATGGTGCCTAGGAAGTAGAACTTTTGAGGGAACCATTCTTTTGATGTTGAACCCTTATAGGTCACCTTTGGTGGTCAATAAGCAGTTTAATATCCTAGCTTATCCAGTTAAGTGATTTCTTCTGGTTTGAGTATCTTGAAGATGTTGGGCTTGAGTGTGAAGATGAAGACTTCATTGAAGAGTATGGAAGAGGATGATTCCCTGAGCATTGCCATTTCAGCTGAAGCTTGAAGAGCAAGAAGAACAGATTGATACCTGAAGACCCAATGAAGATCCAGTAAAGATTGAATGAATAGCTGAGGCTTAAAGAATTGAAGGATGAAGTTGACACTTCTAAGTGATTAAGGACTACTCTGAGAAGCTGAAGCTTGCAGGAAGAGAAGACCAAGTTGAGATTGGTAAAGTAAGAGAGCTGAAGCTTGAAGACTGAGTTGACAATTATGAAGAGGATTCAATTAAGATTGAGTGCAGGGTTGAGGCTTGAGTAATAAAGGATGAGTTGACACTTACATTGATGATTGAGAATCTGAAGGAATCAAGTTGACACTTGTGGTTAAGAGTGAAGCCTGAAGGTGGAATTGACTGAGGAGCTGAAGCTTGAAGAAGAAGATTAGGTTGAAACTTATGCTTGATGGATTGAAACCCTGGAGAAGCAAATTGACATTTGTCATGAAAGATGATAGCCTTGAAGGGTGATTGAAGTTTGAAGACTGGGTTGCTGTCAGAAGAGTTGAGGCTTGGAGTTGAAAGAGGGAGTTGTTGATCTGCTTTCTTGCATGTTTTCTTTTCTGTATTGATGTGACTTGTTTGATTTGCTTGATGCATTAGAATAAGTTCATATTTAGATTGCTTTAATCTAGGAGCATGATTGCACTAGAGGTTGAGTTGCTCCCTCTGCTTGTATTGTTAATGTATGGCTTTGCTTGCGGGTATTCGGTAGAGCCCTGCTCCCTTGCCCATGTGGTTTATTTTGCTTGATAGCATGTTATTTCCTCTGTATGATTGCAGTTTACTGTTTTTGCTTGATAGCATGTTTTATCTTTTCTGTATGATTACTGTTATTCATATCTGGCTTGAGGTTGAGACGAGCTTGTGGAGGCTGATGCCCCACACACATTTCCTCCCTCACTTGCATTGCATGCATTTTACAATCGTTTACTGTATTACTGTTTAAGCTGATGCTTTACCTGTTTCTGTGCATCATTGACATGATCCCTTAGGACTCTCATTTCCTTTGATAAGGAAGTGATGATAGAACTTTAGGTTGAAACCTATGCATGATAACTTCTAGGAGTTCCCTGTTTCAAACCTCAACCATAGGATGAATCCTTGGCATGACAACAGTAGGACTTGATAGTCTCCCTTAGTTGAGCCTGTTCTCTTCTCATCTCAAAACAGCTTAAGATACAGTAATCATGAATGATTTCTTTCGTACGTTACGAGCCTTAAGATATCTGAGAAAGGATGGTTTGAGAGTTTCTTTTCAACAGTCTGGATGTTTAGTATGGTACCCTTTGGGTGACATGCGACGCATTCACTCTCAGGTGATAGTCTTTAGTGCAATTGAAATTGCAAACACAATAAAAAACACTTCTTTATTAAAAGACAGAAAACAAACTTCAAACCTTTCTGCCTCGTGGGCCCATAAGTCAAAGGAAGCTTTTCTGAAGAAAAGAGTGTCGTTAAACTTCAGCGCCAACGCAAACAGGCTTTGTCCCTAACTGCTGGAACTGCTGTTTAACCCTACTCGATAAAACAGATGAATCCGAATCCCCATAATCCGTAGTATCCCGAACTACGTAAGCTCTGATCTCTCAAGCCTGTTGAGAGTACGTAGGCACAATACTGATGTATTGGCGATCCACCTTCCCCCGTAACCCGTAGTAGGTCGAACTACGTTGACTCTGATTTCTCATTCTCTGATGAGAATACGTAGGCATAAAGCGCGACGCTTTGCTGAGTCATTTTCTTTTTTGTTTAAGCCAGCCTTGATAGGTAGATAGATAAACCAACTTGTCTAGTAAACACAACAAGCGTGGATCCCGTCGAGTACGACGGACGTGAGGGGTGCTAACACCTTGCCCTTGCGTAACCGACTCCCGAACCCAGACAATGGTTGCGATGACCTTGTCTTATACCTTTTCGTCAAGTTTTTCCGATCGTTTCCTTTCCCGTTCCGAGGGATAAATAACGAAAGGTGGCGACTCTTCTGTTTTGCCGACACCTTATTTTCACGGAAGCGACAGGAACATACTGGTCAAATTTCCCCAACTAAATCTAAAGTCCACCCTCTAAAGGGCCAATGCTTTACTATGAAATGTATTTCGCTTGCAGGAACATGTTGAATTCCTGCATGCATTTGGCATTCTTGACATCCTTTGGCGAATTCAATATAATCTTTGAGCATGGTAGGCCAATACATGCCTTATCGAAATAAAAGCCATTTCATCTTATGGCCTACTTGATGTGCTCCACATTCCCCACTATGGACATTAGACATAGCCAAGTATGCCTCAGACTCACTAAGGAATTTGAGTAAGACACCCTCTGCCGTCTTTTTAAACAATCTGTTCCCCATCAGAAAATAACTTAAGGCACAATATTTAACCTTTCATTAGACAGAAGCTGTTGGGTTTTACAAGTAGTCTATTATTGGCTTCCTCCAATCTTCATCCTCCAAACTATCTATTTCCAATATATCAAAGCTCTCTTCATCAGCATATCCTAGCTTAATTGTTTCCAAGTCTGTTGGGGATAGTTTGTTAGAACACAGATTGGTTCTTAATAATTACTCTTTGTTTTGATGATAACTGTTAGGAAATTTATATTTAAGATTTATATACTCTAAAATTTGTTTGAGAGTTTTACTGCAGATTGAAATTATATTAACTCTCTAGAAGCAAATCTGCCTTGAATACAAGAAGTTATTTTGACTCTGAAGAGCCAGATGCACCTTACAGAAGAATCTGTTCGCTCCTTACAGAAGATCCTGAGCGTAGTCTCCAGAAGGATCTGAAGCAAGAAGCTCCAGAACATTCTGAGTCAGAAGCATCTGAAGATAGTCAGAAGCATCTGAAGATAATCAGAAGCACCTGAAGCTGAAGCATCAGAAGTATAGAAGAACATTGATTGAAGATTTTCTCAAAGCATTAGTCTACAGAAGTTTCTGAAAGTACCTACGCTGCCAAGTACTGAAGTTCTGTGTCAAAATGCTCTGATGATCAACACGCTAGAAGCACACACGCTGCAGAAGACTCTGATACAGCATAGTTCTGAATCTCATTAGAAGACTCTGATCCATTCAGACTCTGAAGAACTTGCTGAAACTGAAGAAGTATTTTCAAGAATATATCTGTTGGAACTATTCAACGTCTCTTTCCTTATTTGTGCTAGACACACTTACACAGACAAAAAGGATTTTTCTGTGCCATCTATTTCAAGGAAAGGTCAGTTGATGTGAAGACAAAAAGGCTCAGACCTTTTGGGACTCTCTTTTCAACGTTCCGCTTGCATGATTCAGCTGCCTATAAAAGGAGATCTTCACTTCATTCTTCAGTAACACACTTGCTGAAAAGAAATCATAATATTCTAAAAGCTCTCATTCTTATTCTTCATAGAATCTCATTGTACTTAAACTTAAGAGAAAAATCACTGTTGTGATAAAAGCTTTATAGAAGCATTAAAAACTCTTGTATTTAATTTACATTGATTGTAAAGGTTTTTCCTTAAGAGGATTCAGTTAGAATCAGTAGCTCTTAATAAGACTAAGAACTGTAGTTCTTAGGTGATACTATTGTAATCAGTTTGATTTAATAGTGGATTAAGTCCTTGTTGAGAAAGGCAAATCACTCTGGAAGGGTGGACTGGAGTAGTTGTTAAACGAACCAGGATAAAAATAATTGTGTGATTATTTTCAAGTCTTAATTTTCCATACTTATTCAACCCCCCCCCCTTCTAAGTATTATCTCACCTTCAGTTGGCATCAGAGCTTCGGTTCTGAGTGTGCTATCACTTAACAGTGTCAGTAAAGATCCAGAGAGATATACTTTGATAAATATATTTATTTGTTATCATGGCTGATAATTCAATGTCAAATATTAACAATAAATATGAAGAGAGGGATAGGATCAGCACCAAACCTCCAATGTTTGATGGAGAAAAATTTGATTACTGAAAAGACAGAATTGAGAGTTTTTTCCTAGGATATGATGCTGATCTATGGGATCTTGTCATAGATGGATATGTACATCCCACAGATGGAGATGGCAAAAAGATTGACAGAAAATCTATGACAGATTCTCAGAAGAAAGACTTCAGAAATCACCATAAAGCCAGAACCATATTACTGAATGCTATTTCACATACAGAGTATGAGAAAATCACAAACAGGGAGACAGCTTTTGATATGTTTGAATCCCTTAAAATGACTCATGAGGGAAATTATCAAGTTAAGGAGACAAAAGCTCTGGCTTTGATCCATAAGTATGAGGCTTTCAAAATGGAAGACTCTGAATCTGTTGAAGCCATGTTCTCCAGATTCCAGATACTCACTGCTGGGCTGAAAGTTCTGGACAAGGGATATTCCACGTCAGATCATGTAAAGAAAATCATCAGAAGTCTGCCCATCAGATGGAGACCAATGGTGACTGCCCTAAAGATGGCCAAAGATCTGAACAAGATCTCTCTAGAAGAACTCATCAGCTCACTGAGGAGCCATGAGATTGAGCTTGAGGAAGATGAACCTCAGAAGAAAGATAAAGGTAAATCTGTAGCATTAAAATCTAACAAAACTGCTAAAGCTTTGCAGGTCATTCAAGAAAGCTCTGAAGAGTCTTCTTCTGAAGAAGAAGATGAGTTATCCATGCAGTCCAGAAGGATTAACAAACTCTGGAAGCACAAGGGAAAGAGGTTCAACAACTTCAGAAGATCTGACAACAGAAAGAAATCTTCTAGTCACAGAAGATCTGCCAAGAAAGAAGTGGTGTGCTATGAGTGCAAAGAACCTGGGCACTACAAAAATGACTGCCCCAAACTTCTGAAAGAAAAACCTAAGAAGAAGTTCAACAAAAAGAAGAAGGTTCTGATGGCAACATGGGATGACTCAGATGAGTGTGAATCATCTTCTGAATCAGAAGAAGAATGTGCAAACGTTGCACTGATGGCCAGGACAGAGGATCAAGAGGAAGGTACCTCAGGATATGAATCAGAATATGAATCTGATGATGATGCAGAAGAGGTAATGGCTAAACTTACCAAAGAAGAACTCATTAAAGTTTTAACAGAAGTTCTTAAAAGTTATAACAACATCAAACTCAAATACAAGAAGCTGAAAAGCAATCTTGAATCTGAGATTGATCTTTTGAAAACAGAACTTGTTGAGCAGAAAGAAACAAATTTAAAAATCAAAAATGACTTTGATAGAACTCAACAAGAATCTGAATCTGAGACTAAGTCTTGTGAAAATATTTTAGAAAAATATGACTCTAGTTTTCAGAGATTTCTCACTAAGAGCATAGACAGAAGCAAGATGGCTTCCATGATCTATGGTGTTAGTGGAAACAACAGAAGAGGCATTGGATATGAGTCTTCATCTGGAAGCAATCCAAAACCTGTTGACAAACTTTTCATCAGGAAGACACCTCTGTATTCTCAATTCAAATTTGGTCACTTGAATGACATTAAACACACAAGCTCTGAGAAGAGTACTTATGTGTTTAAACCTAAGGCAAGTCAGAATAAACATTATGTTGCAAAACAAAAGTTTAGACAAACCTACAAACCAACTAACCCCAAAGGACCCAAGAAGATCTGGGTACCTAAAAACAAAATAATTCCTGTTGCAGATGTTCTTAGCAGCAAGGTCAGGACACCAAGCATGGTACCTGGACTCTGGATGCTCACGACACATGACAGGAGAAAAGTCTATGTTCCAAAGCCTGGAACTTAGATCTGGAGGGGACGTGAAGTTTGGAGGGAACCAGAAGGGCAAGATCATTGGATCTGGCACTATTGGAAATGGTAAACTTCCCTCTATTACTAATGTTTTACTTGTTGAAGGGTTAAAACATAACTTATTGTCCATAAGTCAATTAAGTGACAATGGTTATGATATAACTTTTAATCAAAAATGTTGTAAAGCTATTAGTCAGAAGGATGGCTCTATCCTATTTAGTGGTAAGAGGAAAAACAACATTTATAAAATAAATCTTTCAGAACTTAAAGTTCAAAATGTTAAATGCCTCTTGTCTGTGAATGAAGAGCAATGGGTCTGGCACAGAAGATTGGGCCATATTAATATGAGACGTATATCTCAGATTAATAAACTTAATCTTGTCAGAGGACTCCCTAATCTGAAGTTCACTTCAGATGCTCTCTGTGAAGCATGTCAGAAAGGGAAGTTTTCAAAAACATCTTTCAAATCAAAAAATGTTGTTTCTACCTCTAAACCATTAGAACTACTTCATATTGATCTGTTTGGACCAGTGAAAACTGCATCCATCAGAGGCAATAAGTATGGATTGGTCATTGTTGATGACTTTAGCAGATGGACATGGGTAAAGTTCTTAAAACACAAGGATGAGTCACATTCTGTGTTCTTTGACTTCTGCAAGCAAGTCCAGAATGAAAAGAATTTCAAAATTATAAAAGTCAGAAGTGATCATGGTGGTGAATTTGAAAATAAATATTTTGAAAAATATTTTTCTGAAAATGGCATTGCTCATGATTTTTCCTGTCCTAGAACTCCACAACAGAATGGGGTTGTAGAAAGGAAAAACAGAACTTTGCAAGAAATGGCCAGAACCATGATCAATGAGACAAATCTGGCAAAACATTTTTGGGCAGAAGCAATCAATACAGCATGCTACATTCAGAACAGAGTATCTGTTAGACCTCTTCTGAAGAAGACTCCTTATGAATTGTGGAAGAACAAAAAGCCTAACATTTCTTATTTTCATCCTTTTGGATGTATCTGTTATATGTTAAACACTAAGGAAAATCTAGGCAAGTTTGATTCCAAAGCACAGAAGTGTTTCATGCTTGGATATTTTGAACGCTCTAAAGGCTACAGAGTATACAACACTGAGACACAGATTGTGGAAGAATCCATTCATGTCAGATTTGATGATAAGCTTGGCTCTGAAAAGCCAAAGCAGGTTGATAACTCTGCAGATAGGGAAGTAGTCTTTATTAACTCTGAAGTTCCAAAAGCAGAAAAACTTCAAGTGAAGAAACCAGAAGCAACTCCAGATGCTACTCCCTTAACTTCTCAGATAAATAATCTAAATATTTCAGAAGAGTCAACTATCAGAGGATCATCATCCAGAATTAAAGCATCTCATCCAGAGGATGTCATTATTGGAAAGAAGGACGATCCCATCAGAACAAGATCCTTTCTAAGATCATCTGAGGCATCACTATTTGGACTAGTGTCAGAAATTGAACCATCTTCTGTAGAAGAAGCTCTGCAAGACAATGATTGGATTATTGCCATGCAAGAAGAGCTTAACCAATTCAGCAGAAATGATGTATGGGATGTAGTTCAAAGACCTCAAGGATTTAATATTATTGGTACAAAATGGGTCTTCAGAAATAAACTAAATGAGAAAGGAGAAGTTGAGAGGAATAAGGCAAGGCTGGTTGCTCAAGGATACGGTCAGCAAGAAGGTATTGATTACACTGAGACATATGCTCCAGTGGCAAGGTTAGAATCTATACGCCTTCTTATTTCTTTTGCTGCACATAATAACATCACTCTGTATCAGATGGATGTTAAAAGTGCCTTTCTTAATGGTATTATAGAAGAAGAAGTTTATGTCCACCAACCTCCTGGTTTTGAAAATGAAAAATTTCCAGATCATGTTTTCAAATTAAAGAAATCTCTATATGGATTAAAACAAGCTCCCAGAGCTTGGTATGAGAGATTGAGTAATTTTCTTCTGGAGAAGAATTTTATCAGAGGCAAAGTGGATACAACTCTATTCTGTAAAACTATAAAGAAAGATCTTCTAATTTGCCAAATTTATGTAGATGATATAATCTTTGGATCAACAAATATTATGCTTGGAAAGGAGTTTGCTACATGTATGCAGGCTGAGTTTGAAATGAGCATGATGGGAGAACTCAGATTCTTTTTAGGAATCCAAGTTAATCAAACTCCAGAATGCACCTACATACATCAGACAAAGTATGTTAAAGAACTTCTGAAGAAATTCAACATGTCTGACAGCAAGGTGGCAAAGACTCCAATGCATCCTACTAGCTCACTTGGCAAAGAAGAGGTAAGTAAGAAAGTAGACCAGAAGCTCTACAGAGGTATGATTGGTTCTCTTCTTTATCTTACTGCTTCTAGACCTGACATATTGTTCAGTGTTTGTCTGTGTGCTAGATTCCAATCAGATCCTAGAGAATCACACTTGACAGCTGTCAAGAGGATTCTAAGGTATCTGAAAGGTACTTCTAATGTGGGTTTGTGTTACAGAAAATCTGATGATTTCAAATTAGTTGGATTCTGTGATGCTGACTATGCTGGAGACAGAGTGGAAAGAAAAAGTACTTCTGGAAGTTGTCAATTTCTAGGAAGAAATCTAATCTCCTGGTACAGCAAGAAGCAACCCACAATTGCACTTTCAACCACAGAGGCTGGATACATTGTTGCTGCTGGATGTAGTACGCAGATGCTCTGGATGAAAAGTCAACTAGAAGATTATCAAATTTTTGAGAGTAACATTTCTATCTTTTGTGATAATACTTCTGCTATATGTTTGTCCAAGAATCCCATTTTACATTCTAAGGCAAAACATATAGAAATTAAGCATCATTTCATCAGAGACTATGTTCAGAAGGGAATCATAAATTTAGCCTTTGTTGATACAGATCATCAATGGGCAGATATTTTTACAAAACCCCTTGTTGAAGATAGATTCAATTTTATTCTGAAAAATATTGGTATGGATTTTTGTCCAGAATGATATTTATCATAAGCAAATTGTTCCAGATGCAAAAATGCTTAATTCATCTGAAGTATTTCTTCTGTTCATTCATTCTATTCTGGTTAATATTTCTGTTGTGAAAATCTGAACTAACTATCTTTAGAAGATCTGAACGTTGGCTAACGTTTCATTTCTTGAGAGAATTCAGAACAGCATGCAAGCAAACACGTGTCCCACAAAATCTGAAGAGGTGGCGTGTTCACAACTGAAAAGACGTTTGAGGTGAAATTTGAATAGTAAATATCTTGGTTTTCCCCCCAAAACTGTCAGAAGCATTTATTACTTGAAATGATTTTATTCTCTTCATTTAATGTTGCTCAAACGTGCGTTCTTTCTGTCTTTTGATGTGCCTATGTGATTAGTATAAATACTTGTTGTGTATTCACTTTCACACTTTTCACTCTCAGAATTTACATGCGTTTTCATCTATTGTTCTCTCTGCATAAAAACTCAAAACCTAAGTGTTTGAAAAAGCAATCTTCAATGGCGTCTTCTTCATCAACAACTGCACAGTTTCAATCTACAATGGCTGTTGTGACTTCAGATAACCTAGGTGCTGCTCCATATACTCCTCCAAAGAGAACTCTTCTCACACCTGTTGATAAATTAGAAGTGTTGTGTGAATCCATGGTTGAATTTGACTCTCTGGCTGACAATGGGTTTGATTTTCGCTCCATTGTTAGAGCTCAAGGTTGGGTGAAATACTTTGATAGATTGTTTGGACCAGTTTACCCTCTACTTGTTAAGGAATTCTGGATTCATGCATCTGTGTATCCCAAGTTTATTTTATCATCTGTGCTGGGAAAGGAGATTATCATCACAGAGGATCTGATCAGAAGATTAATTGGTTATGAAGAAACAGATGGTGTTTCCCACCTGCCAGCTGGGCGTGTGGATATGGATGAAGTTTATGAGGAAGTTATGACTGCTGGACAAGCCTCTAACAGATTCAAAGATCTGAAGCCTGATTACAAGATCTGGGCCAAGATCTTCATGGGATGCATACATCACAGAAAGTCAACAAATTCCCCAGACTATGTCAATAATGAACAGATCTATTTTATGTACTGCCTTAGTCAGAGCAACAAGGTAGATCTTCCTTACATTTTGTTCATGCATCTGTGGAATCACATCAATGCATCCAGAGAATCTGTGAAAGAAAAAGGCCAGAAGATCAGGACTTGGATACCTTTTGGAAGGTTGCTCTCAGATCTTCTCACTGAAAATGGTTTAGTGGCTGCTCTGTATGATGCTGGTGTTACAGAGGAACTAGAGTTCATTATGGGAAAGCCTCTGAACGCTAAAAGCCTTCTGAGACTCAAGATTGTAGATGAACTTACTACTGCTCCAAAGAGGTTAAATATGTCTGATTTGAATAAAAGGGTTCCAGTATCTGACTTTCCTCTATTCTTTGCTGAAGAACCTAGACACATTGTTCTGATGTACATAGAGGAATGCGAAAAGGAAGGAGTGCCTGTTCCAGCCAATGTGTTTCAACTTGTCAAGCAACCACTGCCAGATGCAGGAGAAGAAGAAGAAGAAGAAGAAGAAGAAGTTCCACTTCAGAGGAAAAGATCTCAGCCTGCAGCAGAATCTGAACCTGTCCAGAAGAAGGCTAAGATTGCTGAGAAACCCAAGGATCTTTTAAAGAGAAAGGATTCTGGAGAAGCTGCCTCTGCATCTGCTAAGAGGATTAAACTCAAAGGTACAAAGACTTCTGCTATTTCTAAAAATGCTATTATTAATGATTCATCTATTAAGTCTGTTCCCAAACCACCTGTCACTCAAACAGCATCTGTTGCTGCCCCTAGTTCTGTCTCACCTCAAAAACAAACCACTGCCTCTGTATCAAAACCACCTCAACCCAAAATACTCATCAAACACTTCACTCCACGTCCATCACCATCAGTTCCACAACCAACAGAACCACAACAAGCAGAACCACAACCATCAGAACTACCACAAACTTCTGATAAACAAAACTCTGCTCAACCACAAACAGAAAATCAACCAAAAACTTCTGATCATCCAGAAAAACAAACCACAGAAGATAAACCAAAAAAAGACTCTGTCATACCACCATCAAATACTCCATCTTCTGAACCTATAGCACCTGTTACTTCTGAACCCACTAAAGTAACTTCTGCTCCTGTTTCATCAGAACCACCATCACAACCATCTGATACCCCTTTAGAACCTACTCATATCCCTGAGACAGAAGTTCTTGATATCACTCCATTAAAAACAGTGTTTCAAGTTTCTTCTACCTCTTGTACACCTACAACATCCTCCAACTCATCGGAATCAGAAATTCATCCTGATTTTCTAATTAATCCATCTGACAAATACCCTGTGCATGAACCTGAACCTGAATCAACCTTACCTGCTAAAACTACCATTCCAGACCCTATGCCTCCATCTGCAACTTCATCTGAGATGATTGTTCCCACTTCCAATCCATCATCATCTGGAATATCTTGTGCCCAAGTGTCTTCTCTTTATCATAATTTATCTTATGGTTTCAAACTGAAAGATTTTTATGATAGAGTTGAGCCTTCTGAACCTTTGAAACCTCTGAAACCAAAACTCAGACAGGCCCTTCCATCTGTAATCCTTTCATATATTCAATCTATGAACAATGAAGGATCATTAGCCACCATATCTGCTACATCTAGTAAAGCTGTTGTTTCAGCTCTGCATCCTGCATCTGATAACACAGTTGCATCTGATAAACCATCAAACTCTGCTTTCGTACCATACTCCAATGCATCCTTTGATGTTGTTTACCCACGCACAAGACCTCAACCAAATCTGCTTAATGCATTAAACAGATCCTTACCTCAAAAACCAGAAATTCCATTCATTCCATATGTTCCCCCTCCTCTGATTTCCATCTCAAAATCACTGATTCCACCAACTCCCAAACCTAAACAGATGACTCTGGAAACCTTGCTTAAACCACCACCCAGACTTAATATTGATCATTTATTTCAAACGTTTTTGCAAGAAATACAGATGTCTTTAGGTACTGTTCAGAAGAGATGTTCTGAAACTATGGATGCAAATGAGACTAACATCATCTGGAAAGGATTTATCAATAGATTCAACACTGTAGCTTCTAATCTGAAGAACATCTGTTCTGATGATGCAAAGCTCAGAGCTGAAAGAACTCAATTCTGGATTGTAAACAAGACTGAACCTCTGCTTTGTTTGGATGCTCCTCCTCCACCAGAACCAACTGCCAATGCATTGACTATGACTCTGGTAGAACCCTCTTTAGGATCTCCAGAACATATGGCAATTGACTCTGTTCAGGCTGCAGAACCTCCATCTTCTTCATCAGAGATAAAGACAGAAAATCCAGATTTTGGAGACAAGATTGCTGCTCTGGAAGCTGGTCAATCTGAAATAAGATCTTGGATGGCGAAGCAAGACAAGAAATCTGAGGACATGTCAGAGTGGATGTCTAAACAAGATGAGAAGAATGAGACAATGACTAAGTGGATGTCAAAGCAAGAGCAATCATCATCTGAGATCACAGACCTATTGAAGATGCTTTTGTCAAAACATTCTTAGATTTTTTTCTCATGTTTGTGCATCTGTTGTTTTGCATCTGAATTTTATTGTTATATCTTCTGATATTTTCCAATGTACTCTTGCTCTGTTATGTTAAATGAATCAGTTTGTTATTCTCCATTGAATTATCTGTTTCATGTTCCTTTTATTTGTCTTTATTAAAAGTTTTTACTTTTTGCTTATGACAAAAAAGGGGGAGAAAATAAAGATCTGAACTATTTAATATAATTTCACTAGAATGAATCTTCAGACATATCTACTTTTTCTAATATCTAAATTGACTATTTCAGAACATTTGATAAGAACACTCTATAAAATAATCTCTGAGTTTCTCAGATCACTTATCTTTTATCAAACTCTGAATCTCATATCTGCAAGATAGTCTGACCATTAAGTATTACAAAGACAAACAAGATCTGACTCTGAAGATTACTCAAGATAAAAAGGGAAGTTTCTATTCCTTTTTCATATTCAACTCAGGGGGAGATTCATCATCTCAGGGGGAGTTATAATTCTTTATGTTCAATTAAATAAAATTTCTGATACTTTTTGTCATCATCAAAAAGGGGGAGATTGTTAGAACACAGATTGGTTCTTAATAATTACTCTTTGTTTTGATGATAACTGTTAGGAAATTTATATTTAAGATTTATATACTCTAAAATTTGTTTGAGAGTTTTACTGCAGATTGAAATTATATTAACTCTCTAGAAGCAAATCAACCTTGAATACAAGAAGTTATTTTGACTCTGAAGAGCCAGATGCACCTTACAGAAGAATCTGTTCGCTCCTTACAGAAGATCCTGAGCGTAGTCTCCAGAAGGATCTGAAGCAAGAAGCTCCAGAACATTCTGAGTCAGAAGCATCTGAAGATAGTCAGAAGCATCTGAAGATAATCAAAAGCACCTGAAGCTGAAGCATCAGAAGTATAGAAGAACATTGATTGAAGAGTTTCTCAAAGCATTAGTCTACAGAAGTTTCTGAAAGTACCTACGCTGCCAAGTACTGAAGTTCTGTGTCAAAATGCTCTGATGATCAACATGCTAGAAGCACACACGCTGCAGAAGACTCTGATACAGCATAGTTCTGAATCTCATTAGAAGACTCTGATCCATTCAGACTCTGAAGAACTTGCTGAAACTGAAGAAGTATTTTCAAGAATATATCCATTGGAACTATTCAACGTCTCTTTCCTTATTTGTGCTAGACACACTTACACAGACAAAAAGGATTTTTCTGTGCCATCTATTTCAAGGAAAGGTCAGTTGATGTGAAGACAAAAAGGCTCAGACCTTTTGGGACTCTCTTTTCAACGTTCAGCTTGCATGATTCAGCTGCCTATAAAAGGAGATCTTCACTTCATTCTTCAGTAACACACTTGCTGAAAAGAAATCATAATATTCTAAAAGCTCTCATTCTTATTCTTCATAGAATCTCATTGTACTTAAACTTAAGAGAAAAATCACTGTTGTGATAAAAGCTTTATAGAAGCATTAAAAACTCTTGTATTTAATTTACATTGATTGTAAAGGTTTTTCCTTAAGAGGATTCAGTTAGAATCAGTAGCTCTTAAGAAGACTAAGAACTGTAGTTCTTAGGTGATACTATTGTAATCAGTTTGATTTAATAGTGGATTAAGTCCTTGTTGAGAAAGGCAAATCACTCTGGAAGGGTGGACTGGAGTAGTTGTTAAACGAACCAGGATAAAAATAATTGTGTGATTATTTTCAAGTCTTAATTTTCCATACTTATTCAACCCCCCCTTCTAAGTATTATCTCACCTTCATAGTTTAGTTGATTCAACTCTTCCTCTGACTTCGATTGCGTCTTGTAATTTTTCTTTCAAATTTTTTTACCCTAAAGCAATCTGTGTCAAATCATTAGCCTCTTGATTCTCAAGTTGAGCTATGTTTCGAATACTTACCACATTAAATCTTCGTAAAAACCTATTGGCTATCACAAAGTACATGATAAGTTTTTCCTTAACATATTTATATTCTTTTGTAATTTGCTTTATGACTAACTCTGAGTCACCCATTATTTTGACTCGAGTTGCCCCCAATTCCAACAAGATTTCAAGTCCAACGATTAAAGCTTCATACTCAGCTTCATTATTTGAACAAAGGCCTTTAACCTTTTACTTGAATTTTGTTGGAATTTTGTTAGGACAAATAAATAAAACTCCCACTCCTGTTCCATCCTTATGACTAGAATCGTCGAAGTATAACTTCTAAGGTTCAAGTTGCACATAGTCTTGGGAGATTTTGACTATGTAGTGGTTAACTATAAAGTCTTCCACTTCTTGTCCCTTAACAACCTTTAGAGGCATATGATCAGGAAAAATAGCAAGTGTACTATTTTTCCTATGTAGTAATAAGGGTTAAAGTCCCAAATGTCGATCTCAAGGACTGCTTGAGGATATAGAGTTATGAGTTTTAATTCAACTAGACAAAAACTTGGGGGTTTAGGATTGTTTAGTGAAGTTATAAAATAATTGCATAAAAATAAGGAAAGTATTTGAGTGGTTTAGAAAACATATGAGTAAATATGCTAGAGATGGTGTATGATCCGACTCAGTAACAACTCTGAATTAACACTGCAACAACTTATTGTAACTAATTAACTATCAATTCTTTAGAATGTTTACTCCTAAGTCCTTAGTGAGAAAATCTTTAATCATCCACCCTAATTCCTATGTCCATAGAGAATTATAGATGAAATTAAGCAATCAATTATCAAGAATATTTCAGTTTTATAGGGTATCCCTAGTCCTAGGTTATATCTACTATAGAATAATCCAAAGCAAAACATTAACAACGGCGGTCCAGCCTAATCGTTAATTGAAAATCAATCCATGTTTGTCTGACAGGGCAAGCATTAAGAATAGTCGGAGATCAAATCAATTATAAAAAACAAAGAGATTGTTATTGCAATACTAATATCAGAGTCATTACATATTCAAAACAGTGACACCCCCTAGCATTGGGGGGTTTAGCTACTCATAGGGTTCAGAGAAAATAAAATATAAAAATTAGACATTACAAGGATTAGAATGAACTTGGATCGACAATTGCTTCCGCTCACGAAATTTTTTCGCTCTCCGAAAACCTTGTGCTCTCCAACCTTTGATTGTACAATTCTTTTCTCGTCCAAAAAGTGTCTCTTCCCTTTCTAAAAACTCTTCTAAATAGAGAAAAATCAAATAACAGTAGGTGGAAATGCACAAAACACCCTCTAGGTCAATATCCAGTTGAAAACCACAAAAAATAGGAAAATTTGCGTCTAGGCCAACACGGCCCATGTTGGCTCCCTACCTCTTCAACTTCTCTTTTCTTTATCCCAGACCTACTGACACAACCCTTGTTAGGTGAAACGGTTACCCGTGTCAACCAACTATTTCTTTCATTATTTCATTTTTTTCACTCCCAACCTGACACGGGTGGCCGTGTCAGCCCCTTGTAGGATGGGAAAAATTCCACCTAAACTCTGTATTTTTCCTCTTTCTCGCACTGAGTTCTTTCTAAATTCTTATCTAAACCTAAAAATATTAAAGAGACACAACCAAAGCATAAAACATGGAAAAATAGAAATAAAGCGACTAAACATATAACATGATTAACTAAAATTAACGGTAAAAGAAAGCATAAAAACTACTGATCAAACTCCCACAAACTTAAATCGTTGCTTGACCTCAAGCAACAACCTTGCATAAAGATTTTTCAAATCAAATAGTACACATCAAATGAAATACTTGTGAAGGTAAGGTGTGTCGATACTCATACGTGAGCCTTTGTTTCGATCGGCTAAAACTAGTTCTCTTGGTAATTATCTGTTAACAAAGGTATTACACAAACACATACCGCAGTAAAACCGCAGACCTAAATCCTCCTTTTAGTTCGCTCTCCAACTATGCTTTAGGCTTAAGTCTTTTCTTTAATTTTCTATCATTTTCATTCAGATAATCAGATAAGGCATTTTTGGTCGTTTTCCCTCACATGTACAAGATTGATTGAGACTTTTTATAAGCACCTTTTTATTTTTTTTCTCACACATTGGCGCTTATTAATCCACTTTGGGACGAAAATTGAGACTCAACCGCCATTATACTAAGTAACCGGGTGAGGGTTACCCAACTTAGAAGGTCTAGTTGCCTTTATCGCCATTATTCATTTTTCGGTGCCTTAAGTCGTTCTCTCAATCAACCCTATACACGCAATTCTATTTAATCATGTCAGACTATCACTAAGAACTGATCAGGGAATACTTCTCAAATCCAAGTACTATGGCACAAATCTACACGTTAGACTCGTTTCCTTACTCCGAGGAATCTAGGGTGTTCAGGATATACCTAAATTTCCAAACTTTCCCAATGTCCCTAGTTCTACCTCTTCTTCCCTCAAACTCTATATACTTTCTTGACTACCTCATAATCATAGTATTCACAAGAAAAATTTCTATGGCCCTAATTCGAGGAGAATTTTAAGTGGTTTCAGTAAAACAATGCACACAAACAGAAATAACACGTATTAAATGGAAAAACTAAAAACAATAAATCCTCCCTGCCACAACTGTGGAAAAAATGGCGGAAACAAAAAGAAGAGTCGCCACTGGATATTATTTATCCCAAGGGAGGGAAAGTAAACGATCAAAGAAAACCTAAAAGAAAGGAGAAGACAAGGTCATCACAATCAAATCTTGGGTTTGGGAGTCGGTTACGCAAGGGGAAGTTATTAGCACCCCCTCACATCTGTTGTACTCAACGAGATCCTTGCTTTTTGTCTAACCAAAGGTTGGGTTATCTAAAAGTTACTGCTAAACAGAAATGGGAAAAAAATGAGACTCGATAGGACATCGCCGCCCTATGTCTACGTATTCCCTCGTGCAATGGAAAAGTCAGAGTCAACGTAGTTCGAAAAACTACGGATGATGTGGGGAAGGTTGCTCTCTAAGACATCATTGTCTTTTCTCTACGCATCCTCGTCTGGTATGAGAAATCAGAGCAAACATAGTTCAGGTAACTAAACCACTAGTTGGTTAAGTGTTTTTTATGAGTGACGCTAAGTCTCCACTCCAGCAGTTAGGGTCGATGCCTGTTTGCGATAGAATGGAAAAGTAACATGCTCTTTTTTTATAATAGTTTTGAAACATAATCCTGAAGGATAAAAAGTTTTGGATTTGGTTTAAGAGTTTTAATGAAGTGAATTGAATTTGTTTAAGATTCATGTTGCACTAAAAACTATGATATAGGAGCAAATGTGTCGCATATCGCCCAAGAGGCATACACTAAACACTCTAGACAAGTGAGGAGAAACCCCCCACTCATCATTTCCCATATGCTTAAGGCTCGTGGAGCACAATGTTCATCATCTTTATTAAGTATTTTGAATTGTTTGAGGTTATAAGAGAGGACCAAAAGGAAAATACTAAAGGGAACTGAAAACCCTAATGTTATCATACAAATGGTGGACCTAAAGTCAGGATTAGGAGGAAAGTCTACCTAATGTTGTCATGCTTGGATTGGGAGACTAATGTCTCTCCTACCTCGAACTTAATCAGAAATTAAGTCGAGTTAGAAATCCTAAGGGATCATGTGAATACAAGGTAATCAACAAGTAAACAAGAAGCATTGCAATCACAAACGACATCAAGTATTAAAACTCAAGCCATATTCATAAATGCACTCAAGAATTAATCAATGGAAAATATAATAAACTCTAAAAATATACAACCAAAAACTAAATAGAAAAAAGCTAAGACCAAAATTAAAATCAAAGTTACGTTTGTTCAACTCTAATCAAAAGTCTATCCTAAGTTAATTCCAAATTGACTTCTAAAATCTAATTCTAAATAGATGAAACTAAAATAGAGTTAATCTTAAACTAAAAATAAAAACCTAATTCTATGCTAACAACATTAATTAATTCAAGATTAATACTAATTCTAGTTAAACTAAAATTAAAAGATTAGTTAAAATTAAAATAATAAAACCTAATTAGAATTAAAAATTAAAAATTAATTTAAAATATGACTAAAGCTAAAATCAACAATTAGCTAAAATTAAAATCAGAAGTTAATCCACAATTCAAATTCAAATTAAGATTAAAATTTAAAACTAGACTAAAAACTAATATCTAAATCTAAAATGAAAAAGAGAGGTGCAACAAAGAATTCAGAATGGTGTGAAAAGCAGTCTATACGGACCTCATAGTCTACATATAAAAACACAATCAACATTATATATAAAAAAAGAAAAGAACTTGGGCTCAAAACAAACTGGGGCGGGTCGGATCTGACCCAACCACCAACCACAGGTAGGATAACCTACTTCAATTTCTGCCGTGATAAACTTCAAATGCAGGAAAAACAGGGAAACAAAAAAAAACACGAGGAAACCAAGTTTGCACAAAAAGTATTTGACCTCAAACTCCCGTTCTCTCCGCGCGGCTCACCAATCTTGCAGTTTTGCCTCTCCTTCCTCTTTTTCAAATCTTTTGTGGATTGTTGTTGTTGTGTGATGAATCTTGTAGAGGTTAACCGAAACTTTATCGCAATGGCAATCGAGAGAGAATCTATTGAAGCGTGATTATCAATTGGAGATGGAGTCTTGAGAGGTGAATACGAAGTCGTTGTAAGGAGGACCAAGTGAAGAATCGATTATGACATGAAGAGCTTGTAACGACTGGCCTCGAGTTCGGCGGAAGAGTATACATGGTTGTTCAGTTTTTGTTATTCTGCTCCTATTGTTGTTGTGATATCATGTTCTTTATCTTTTACTTCTTATGCAGGTGTGTTTGTTGTTCTCAAGGTGTTTTTAATTTCTAGTTCTGAAAATTTGGGAGTGAATTTGAGTTTGTGTTATTTTAAAGAGATGGAGGAATTGAATGGTTGAAGAGGGGTGGAAGAATGAATGAAAAATGGGGAGGTTATTTAGGACCCTGTTTTCTATGTTGCCATTTTTTCCATTTACAATAAGTTGTTGTTGTTTGTTGGTTTTCTGAGCGTTGCCTTCTCCTTCCCTCATCAATAAATTCTATTTTTATAACAGATGAAACTTGTTTCCTAAGTTTTCAGTACATGTCCTTTTACCTTGTTGTGTGGTTTTGCAGAGCTATATCAGCTGTGGGTGTGAGTATGATTTGTTGTTTTTGTGAGGTTTTGCAGCATATTCCTCTTTTGCAGGCTTGGATGTGATTTTTTTGGGTCACACGATGGCTTGGATAACAGCTTGAATTATGGGGCTGCTGCTGAAAGTTGTACGAAGATTGGTGCGTGATCATGTGATGCGTGGAGCAGGAACTGAGGAGTGTTGTGTTTTTGTCTCATTACCGTTGCAGGATTTGATTAAAAGTGTTGGACAATGGATTTTACTATTTCTTGTAACTTTATTGTAATAACAACAATTGGCTTCCTCCATGTTGTACTTCATGGGCTTATTGACAAAGATGATCAATAGATCCAAATGGGCTTTAGTGGCTATTTTTGTGTATAAGCTTTCCAACCAACTTGAACCCAAAGACTGATGAAACCCTAGGCCCTTGATGCCTGACAACTCTTGAAGAAAGTAAGCCTGATACTTGATTATCTGATTCAGAGAAAATATTGATCACACGTCTTAGAAGACCAATGCAGAATATGATTATGAGTTATGACCTAATGATGATGCAAAACAATGCAAAGCAGAAGCCAGTCAAGGTTAGAAAAAGAGAGGGAAAATTTTAGGGTGCTACAGTTGCCCCTATTCAAACAACTTGGACCTGAAGGTGTGAAAAGTAACAACTTTCAAACATTGAAGGTAAAAGGTGCTTTAATACAAAAAGAACCCAGAAATTTTTACATCGTGGGGATGTACAGAGTAAAGAGATCGCCAGTCGAAGGTGGACTTAAAGGTAGCGGGTAGCAACCAAAAGTTGGGATACTCGAAGACACAAGATACCAATCAAGAGTTGGGATAGCAAAGGATAACAATCAAGAAGATAATAAAGGATACTAACCAAGAGTTAGGATCTCTGGAACACCAAATGAAGGCGAACTTACCACAACTAAAACTACCAACTAAAAGTTGGGATAACGACTCCGCAGGGAAAACAATAGACGACTACCAACCAAAAGTTGGGATAAAATCCAAGAAACAACGAACTACCAACCAAAATTTGGGATACGGCCCACAAAAGATACCAACCAAAAGTTGGGATAAAACTGGATATACAGGAAGTAGAATCAAATGACTTACGACCTGAAAAGAAAACTTCATCAGGGGAAAGATAAATTTAAACAAGAAAACTATAACGGGGCATAAAAGTAAGATGAACACAAAGTCTCATGACTTATGTCGTTATCTGCTGGAGAGATGTCTGGCAACAACGGTATCAAACCTGGCTTATGCTTCGGATACATATGTTTGAATATGGCGTAATGCTCCATATGAAATGGAAATTCTACGCATTTGGGAGGATGAAATGCAAATGATATGCAAAATAACACCACCAAGAAAGATGCTGAGAAGATCAACAAACAAACTGCTGAGGAAGACCCACTAAACAATCTTCCCAAATATAACCTCTATTGAAAATTCCACTCAGTTGGGAATTGAGAATGACATCTCTTGGGAGATCGTCCCAAAAATATGATTTTGAAGAATGCTAATGACCATTGGACTTTGTTGAAGATATCAGCCATCTCTGATTTACTCGTCGAGGGAATCAACATCAATCTCTGCTTGGAGAGAGAAGTCAATGACATAGATCTTGTTGGGGAGTAACAATGGATTTACTCTGCTGCTGGGGAATAATCTTAACCTTATCCTGCTGGGGATAAGTGCACGTCATTTCTGGTGATATACTTCTGATCTAATAACAATACTCTGTGGGGAGACAAAATCTCTGTTGTGGGATAGATGTCTGACTGCATATCAACACCCTATCTGATGTAGTTAGATTCTGAATACTCGCTGAGGAGTATAAATCCAACTGATTGAGGAATACAAAACCCTGAATTCCTGTTGGGGGAGGAATTATTCACCATGCACTGCTGATATTGTTAGAACTTCACTATTGGGGAGAAAGTTCTTCTGGGGAGAGGATCATGTCATCCTGCAAACAAACAATACACAACAGGATGTTTTATGTATGCGAAATGGCCACCTCAGTTACCATTCAAGACACCTATCGTTCAAGAAAAATCATTGTTTTCAATATTCTCTATAAAGCCCCAATGTTTTCACATATAATGTTTATAAAATAATATCGAACGTTTTTCGCAAACAAAACAGTAAAATTAAAAACAAAAATGAAAGCTTTTTGAGTTAATAACACTTTATTGATTGAAATGGCCTATAAATAGGCAAGTTACAATTTGGATACAATTTTTAAAAAGGGGTAATTGTGCAAAGAGTGCAACAAGAAATGTATAAATATCGGCAATGTGGAAACAGATAACCACCATGTGCCGATTCAACTATAGCCCGTATGTATTCAATGTTCATGAATGCTCTGCCTTTTGAAAAGACTGAACTGAACTGATTTTTATCCTTTGGGATCTTTGTATATCAAGATGAATTCACAGATCGAACGCAGACTGCTGCTGTTTGCTTTTAAATCCATAACTTTTGCTTGGATCGCCTTTTCGGGTTTTCAATCCACCAGGATATCCATTTTTGCCAAAGTCGCCTTTTCAGGTTTTCAACTTTGCAGGTTTATTCTTTTTTTCTTTTATCCCTAATTTTTCCCCGAACCTTTTCCTTTTATGGTTCTCCAGGATGCCCCATTTTTCCTGGATTTTTCTTTTTTTCTACCCAGCGGGTCTATTTTGAGCAAAATATTTTTTGACTACGTCTGCGTTCACAAGGGACGTAAAGTCTTCACCATCCATAGTAGATAGTAATAAGGCTCCACCATAGAAAACCTTTCTTACCACATATGGACATTCATAGTTTGGATTTCATTTTCCCCTGTGATTTATCTGAGGAGGAAAGATCCTTTTCAAAACCAGGTCACCTGTCTGGAAGCACCGAGGACTCACCTTCTGATCAAAAGCCTTCTTCATTCTACTCTGGTACAATCAGTTATGAGAAATGGATACCAATCTCTTTTCATCTATAAGACTTAGCTGATTCAACCTGGCTTACACCCATTCAGCTTCATCAAGTTTCACATTATCCAATACTCTCAAATAAGGAATCTCAACTTCCAATGGTAGGACTGCTTCCGTACCATACACTAATGAGAAAGGAGTTACTATGGTTGATGTATGCACTGAAGTACGATAACTGTGTAGAGTTAAGAGCAACGTATCATGCCAGTCCTTATAGGTCACCACCATCTTCTGCATAATTTTATTGATGTTCTTATTTTCTTCCTCAATAGTGCCATTCATCTTTGGATGGTATGGAGAAGAATTATGGTGTTCAATCTTGAAACTCTGGCACAATTCCTTCATCATCTTGTTGTTCAAATTTGAACCATTATCAGTAATGATTTGCTCTGGTATTCTACAGCAACAGATGATGTCCTTCTTTGTGAATCGACCAACCACTTGTCTAGTGACATTAGCAAAGGATAATGCCTCTACCCACTTCGTAAAGTAATCGATTGCAACTAGAATAAAGTGATGCCCGTTGGAAGCAGTCGTTTCTATATTTGCAATCATATCAATTCCACACATTGCAAAGGGCCAAGGAGATATCAACATGTTAAGAGGGTTAGGTGGCACATGCACCTTGACAGCATAAATTTGGCATTTATGGCATTTCCTGGCGCATTTGAAACAATCGAATTCGATAGTCATCCAATAATATCCAGCTCTTAACAATTTTATGGCCATTGCATGTCCACCAGCATGAGTACTAAAGGAACCCTCGTGAACCTCTTCCATTAACAGGCCTGCTTCGTGTTCATCAACACAACGCAGCAAGACCATGTCAAAGTTTCTTCTATACAACACATGATCCTTGTTCAAGAAGAAGTTTTCTGAAAGCCCTCTCAGAGTCTTCTTATCATTGCTTGATGCCCCAGTTGGATACTCTTGAGTCTTGAGAAAATGTTTGATGTCAAAATACCAGGGCTTTCTGTCTGACACTTTTTCAACTGCAAATACGAAGGCAGGTCTATCAAGATGCAAGATGGTGATTGCTAGAGATTCACTCCATAAATTCACTTTATACATTGACGATAACGTTGCCAAGGTGTCTTCCATCTGATTTTCAGCCCTAGGTACATATGAAACTCAACTCTGTCGAAGAAAGGCATCAGTCTCCTTGCATAGTTCTTGTATGGCACCAAGTTGTCCTGACGAGTTTCCCACTCTACTTTAATTTGATTAACGACTAATGTTGAATCACCATACACATCAAGATTCTTGATCCTCAGATCAATGGCCTCTTCTAAACCCATAACACACGCTTCATATTCAGCTTCATTATTGGTGCAAGCGAACATTAGTCGGGAAGTGAATAGTATGTGAGAGTCGTGAGGAGTTCTAATGATTGCCCCGATTCCGTTGCCATATGAGTTAACAGCACTGTTAAAAACCAACTTCCACTGAGGTCCAATCTCAGGACCCTCGTCAGGCAAAGGCTCATCACAGTCCTTCATCGTTAGAAACATAATATCTTCATTTGGAAATTTAAACTTCATTGGCTGATAATCCTCAATTGGCTGCTCAGCAAGATATTATGACAATGCACTTCCCTTAATGGCTTTTTGGGAAACATATTGAATATCATATTCTGTCAGAAACATCTACCATCTAGCGATCCTTCCGGAGAGCGCTTGCTTCTCAAATACGTATTTGATCAGATCCATCTTCGAAACCAACAAGGTTGTGTGATTTAACCTGTATTACCTTAAGCATTTAGCTCCCCAAGCAAGTGTACAACATGTTTTCTCTAGCATTGAGTATCTTGACTCGTAATCGGTGAATTTCTTACTCAAGTAGTAAATAGCATGTTCTTTCCTACCAGTCATGTCGTGTTGACCGATCATACAACCCATTGAATTCTCCATAACCATTAAATACATAACTAGAGGTCTTCCTACAACTGGAGGCATTGATATTGGAGATTCCTGCAGATACTCTTTTATCTTCTCAAAAGCCTTCTGGCAATTTTCATTCCAAACGACTGCCTGATCTTTCCACAACAATTTGAATATAGGCTCACAAGTGGCTGTAAGGTGAGAAATGAACAAGGTTGTGTGGTTTAACATGTATTTCCTTAAGCGTTTAGCTGCCTAAGCAAGTGCACAAAATTTTTTCTCTAGCATTTAGTATCTTGACTCGCAATAAGTGAATTTCTTACTCGGGTAGTAAATAGCATGTTCTTTCCTACCTATCTCGTCGTATTGAGTAATCACACAACTCATTGAATTCTCTCGAACCGTTAAATACATAATCAGAGGTCTTCCTACAACTAGAGGCATTAATATTGGAGGTTCATACAAATATTCTTTTATTTTCTCAAAATCCTTCTGGAAATTTTCATTCCAAACGACTGTCTGATCTTTCCTCGGCAATTTGAATATAGGCTCGCAAGTGGCTATAAGGTGAGAAATGAACCTTGCAATGTAGTTCAATCTCCCCAAGAAACCACGAACCTCTTCCTCCGTCCTTGGTTCAAGCATTTCTTGAATAGCTTTAATCTTTGTAGGATCTACCTCAATACCCTCTCACTGACAATGAAACATAGCAGCTTCCCAGATCTCACTCCAAATGTGCATTTTTTAGGATTCAACCTCAACTTGAATTTCCTTAGTCTTTTAAAATATTTCAGAAGATTGACCAAATGTCCTTCCTCCATTTGTGACTTAGCAATCATGTCATCAACATATACTTCAATCTCTTGATGAATCATGTCATGAAAGATAGTCACCATTGTCCGTTGATAAGTTGCCCTAGCATTTTTCAATCCAAAGGGCATCACTTTATAGCAAAAAGTCCCCCATGGTGTTATGAATGTATTTTTCTCCATGTCCTCTGGGGCCATTTTGATTTGGTTATACCCAAAGAAGCCATCCATGAAGGAAAACACAGAATATTGAGCAGTGTTATCGACCAACACGTCAATGTAAGGGAGCGGGAAATCATCTCTCAAGATCGCTCTATTCAGATCTCTATAATCAACACACATCCTGACTTTTCCATCTTTCTTAGGCACAAAAACAATGTTAGCTACCCACTGAGGGTAATTGGTGACAGCAAGAAATCCAGCGTCCAACAGCTTTTGAACTTCTTCTTTCATCTTGACCGCCATGCCAGGCCTCGTACATCTCACTTTTTGCTTCACTGGTGGACATTCTTCTTAGAGAGGCAGTCGGTGCACCACTATATTTGTATCTAGCTTGGGCATGTCTTGGTATGACCAAGCAAAGATGTCCATGTACTCACAGAAATTCTTAACCAATCTTCTCTTGACATCATCTTCCAAAGAAGCCCTTATTCTGATTCCCCACTTTTCATCCTCGGCACCCAGATTGATGACTTCAATATCCTCCTGATTAGGCAAGATGACCCTTTCCTCATGCTTTAAAAGTCTAGCTAATTTCTCAAGTAGGTCAGAGTCTTCGCCAATCTCTTCTTCAGCTTGATACATAGGATTATCGAAGCTATACTGAGCCATAGCCGAATCAGAATTTATGGTATCTGAGATATAAGACCTGCATGATTGATGTTTTATGTTCATTATGAGATGCAAACAATCACAAACACATTGCCATTTTTCTGTTTAATCAAAATGTAAAAAAAACAGGGATCAAAATATTTGAATGTAAAAAAGATGTCCTTTTATTCATGATAATGTTTGAAAATGATAAAAGGGGGCCCTACAGAATGAGTCATTACGTCTTGGGTAGAACGTAGGACTAAACATAATCAAAAAACAAGTGGAAATTACTCTTCAGTGGTGACTTGAACAATTTCCTCAGCAGTCCAATTGCATAGCTTCTATATAGGAATGCAAGGACGGATCCAGGCATCCATATCGCAATCGCTATCACCTTTGTCGCCCCCTATGGCGTGAATCCTATCGAAGATAACTCCACCACTGGTGAATCAAACAGGTCCCTTGTATCTCGGAGGGTTTTGAGAAGGAATGGAGGGCTTATACCCTAGACCGAACTTGTCTTATTTAACAGGAACATCAAGCATTTGGCCCCACCTTTGGGAAGTTCTAGATTCAACAATAGCACAGGCTTTTTTAAAATATGACATTAGACCTCTGGGCTTTTGACTTCAATAGGAGGCTTCTCCTAAATTTACACTGCTTCGAAAGCCTGACAAAGCGTCTCGTGGATCTCACCATCCACCTCTACGTATTTGAACGACGATAACTGACTCACCATAATATCCTTCTCTCCACACACCGTAAGAACCTTACCCTCCATCATGTACCTCAATTTTTTATGCAACGTTGATGTGACTGCTCCTGTGTTGTACCCTAAAATTTTACCAACACTTCTCTTCTTAACTTGGCTTATGTTTCATTTCATTTTAGAATTTGAATAACATTGTTCTTAACAGGGGATCAAGAGAGGTCTGCCATTCAAGAGAAGAGTCTCAGGGGTTTCAAGCTTAAGCAAGAGTGTTTATTCAGATCATCAAGTTAATACCATCACCATGAGGTCTTGAAAGGAAGGATTGTTGTGTGTTGGTTGTCTCCTATCTTGGGGGTTAATAGAGGATCATCAGGGGTTCATAAGATCTTTCTTTTGGATAAGAGGTGTTTGAAAAGCCCATTGAGTACCTTGGAAGTCATTGTGGAGCTTATATGGACATTCATTTCATCTGCAAAAGGTCACAGTCAAAGGATGTGAATCTAGGGTTTCATCTGGTCAACTCAAGGTCAACTGTGGAGTCCAAGACTTGGTTTTAAGTCATTGAGGCCATGGGAAGTTATCTTGAGACATTTAGGATGTCATGTCAAGTTTAAATCAAGAATAATCAAGAGTTCAAGTAGTTACTAAATTAGGGTTTCAGAGGATCTCAGTGTAAAATCCCCTTCTTTAGTGCCTAACTTCAAGGACAATTTACCATTTGATACAAGTTCAATATCAATTTCATGCAAACATGAAACTTGTAGATCATGTTCTTAGATTTTTTTAGTACTAGAACTCATCCATTGAGTGTGTATAACTCAAGTTATGGTGCCAACAAGTTAGGGGTCTCAGATGAACTTATTTTTGGTCAACTAAAAGTCAACTCACTTCCAAGGCATTTTTGACCTAGAAGCAAGTTTCCCCTCAACTTTAGGTGAACATGAGAGTTGTTCCTCGTGATCTTAGCTTTCCAAAAAGTCCTAGAAGTCATTGATATCATTTGTACATCTCAATTTTTGGTCTTGGCAAGGCAAGGGTATTTTGGGAAGATTTTATTTTAGGTCATTTGTTTATAGGTCATTTACATGAACTTATGCACCTCAAATGCACTTCCAAACAACATGAAAGTTGTTCATAAAGACCTCATTTACATATTTTAACTCAAGAATCATTTGAATCATGGAATTGTATGGCCATATGGAAGGATTTTCAAGTGGAATTTGAATTTTTAAGCATGGCATGAAATCGATTCATTATAGGCCATATTTGTCTTTCATTTTGAATCAATTTGCACCAAGACATGAGCATGAGAAGATTGCACAACTGAATTGGTACCAAAGAGCATGAAAACGTGATATTTTTCAAGTTACTTCATGAAACGTTTCCACTTCAAACTCACAGTGTGGATCAAATCAAAAGCCCAATCCCATTCAAATGTCAAATACACCTCACATGCTGCAGATTGGTGATCTCACAAGGTAAGAATGGAGAAAAACGTGTGTGCTTGAGTGAGTTTCTTTTTTTGGGCAAAATTTTCAAATATCACAATTGAGGCTTCATGGGCCTGCATGAAGTCATTTAATCCATCATATATAAGCTAAGAGCTTGCCCTAGAAGCTCAGAATGTGCATTTGGAGCTGGAGTTCAGATTCAAAATTCGCAAGCATTTTTCAAATTCGAATTCCTTTTTTCTCTGCAAATCAATTGAAATTAAAGCCTGATTCTTCTTCCTGGGAGCATTTGGAGTGAGACTGAAGCAAAGAAGTGAAGGTTGCACGCATCTGAAGAACCAACGGAGTTTCTCCATTTAGTAAGCTTCCATCTCTTATTTCTCTCATTCTAGACCATGATTTAGGCTCATGCTGGTTGCATCTGAAGCCCTATGTTGAGTAGGCCATGTTTGCATAGTTGTTGTTCATGTTTGATCAAGTTTCAGTATGTACATCTCAAACTTCAAGCCTTTGATTCTCTTATTTCATGAACCTTTTTAATGTTTGGATCTTGGATTTGAAACCCTTGCAAGCTCAGCTTTCCATTGGTATAAGGATCAGCAATTTTTATGGAGAATTTTCACCTGAGCTCCGGCGAGCTCGCCGGAGAAGACGACTAGAGCCCTAGCTCCGGCGTCTAGCTCATTTCAGTGGTGAGCTGAGGTGGCTTGGTTTGAAATCTTGACCTGCGTGCATGTTTGTTTCTCATTTGCATGACCAGATCCATGTGTCACTTTGACTCCCTATTTTGGAGCCCATTGCGCTTTGTTCTTGGTTTCAATTGTTCTGGAAATTGCTTTTGCACCTCCTGGTTATTTCCATTTTATTTTATTTTCTGTTTTGATTTACAATTATTAAAAATATCTCCAATTGTCCAAAAATTCCACAAAAAATATTTTCTACCATTTTAAAACCTTATTTAATTTTTCATAATTTTTAATTCTGATTTTATTTTATTTTGCAATTTAATTTGAATTTTGCAATTGGAGAGGTTTTTAATATTGTTTTCATTTGATCATCCATGCTTGAGCTACCATTTGATATCACCAATGAATGAGGTTTCCTCTCCATTTAGAGGATGGATTGAGGTACCTTTGAGGCTGATTTTGGTCATGGTTTGATCATTTTTGTTTGACTTTGTTTGACCCTTGATTATAACTTAATAAGGTGGAGCACCCTAGTTGATCAAATCATTTGGTGATGCCTTGAGTTGAATTTGGTTTTGAAACTTTGGCCTCTATTTTCCAAGGGAGTTAGTTGCTTTGTGCATTTTATTTGAGATTTATTGAATATTTCTTCTATTTTTGGTGAACCTTGCAAGTCAAGTCACCCTAGATGAAGTTCATACAAACTAGTTGACCTAGTTTCTTTGGGAAATGCCTTTGATGGATCCCATATGCACCCTATGACTCTTGATACTCATTTATGACATGATTAAGGTGCTGGTTTTGATTTCTTACGTCATACACTTGTGTAGTTTGTGTTGCAAGTCACTTTAAAATTATGGCATTCCACTTGGTTCTAAGTGTTGAAGGTGGTTTGAACTTTGGTTCTTTCTCTTGTCTTGACTTGTAACTTGCTTATGCATTGTTTCCATTCTTGTTTGTGGGATTTCTTCTTATGTTTACACTTATGTCCCTTGTATTTTGATACTCATTCAAGGCAATTTGGTATCCTTTGTTCATACTTTGAGTTTGCTTTGAATGAGGGATCACTTTGAGCACTTGTTTGCTCCTTTCTTTTGCATGATCAATATGTTGTTTTTGGTTGAGATATCTTGCATGTTGCTTGCTGCCCAAGCTTATTCTCCCATCTCCATTTTGATCATGGCTTCTCCTTTTGATTTTGTTGTTTATGTTTTAGATTTAGTGATTGATGTTGATTGGTTGTAGGAGTTGTGACTTCTCCCATTTCATCTCACTTATTCCTTGACTTGTTTAAGTCTCTTTGCTTCATCTCTTGTTTGTGTTGCATCATTTGAGCATTACATACCATGTTTACCTTATTCCTTGACTTGTTTAAGTCAACTTCATTTCTTTCTTGCATATTCATTTGTAATTGATTTATCTTGTGTTTTCTTGGTCTTTTGCCATGATCCCTTAGGATTCCTAGTCCCTCCGTTTAGGATGGGAGTAAAAGAGACATTAAGTGTTCAATCCAAGCCTGATAACATTAGGATAGTATTTCCCCCTTTTAATCTCAATCTTATGAGCACATTGCATGATAACATTAAGGTTGCCTAATTTCCCCTTAGAGTTGGTGTCTTCTCTTCTCATCTCACAACTTCTTCAAGACATTTAATAAAGGATAATAATTTTGTACGCTATGAGCCTTAAGTACTTGGGGAATGATAGTGGGGCTTCCTCTCAACTGTCTAGAGTGTTTAGTGTATGCCCTTTGAGCGATATGCGACGCATTCGCTTTCAAGTCATAGTCTTTAGTGCAATATGAATTACAAATTTAATTCAATTCACTTCTCATAAAAAACACAAAACAAAACATCAAATCTTTTTATCCTTTGGGATTAATTGAAAATCATTTTCAGAAATAGTGTGTTAACTCTTGGTTCCACTGCAAACAGGTAACGCCTAAGTCTCCAATGGTCGGGCAGCAATACACCTAACTGCTAGAACAAAGGTTTAACCCTACTCAGTTAAAACACTTGAACCAGTCTGTGGTCGTGTCAGCCTGAACTATTTTTTCTCTGATTTCTCGTACCAGACGAGGATACATAGGCACAATACGGTGATGTCTTGGCGAGCAACCTTCCCCACCTTCACCCATAGTTTTCCGAACTACGTTGACTCTGACTTTCCCATTGCACGAGGGAATACGTAGGCATAGAGCGGTGATGCTATATTGAGTCTCTTTTTTTTCTTTTGTCCCTGTGGCCAGCCTTATAGATAACACCCTTTTAGATAGACAACAAGCGTGGATCCCGTTAAGTACAACGGACGTGAGGGGTGCTCATACCTTCCTGTCGCATCGCTGCGAATGAGGGGCCGACGCAAGACAGAAGATTCGCCACCATTCGTTACTTATCCCAAAGAGAGGGAAAGGAAACGATCAAAGAAAAACCTACGAAAAGGGAATAAGACAAGTCATCGCAACCAAATCTCAGGTTCGGGAGTCGGTTACGCAAGGGGAAGGTATTAGCACCCCTCACGTCCGTTGTACTCGACGGGATCCACGCTTGTTGTCTAGTCTATAGGTGAAAAACAAACTATCTATGACTGCTAATGCTAAACAGAAAGAACTGACTCGATAGAACATCGACGTCCTATGCCTACGTATTACCTCGTGCAATGGGAAAGTCAGAGTCAACGTAGTTTGGGAAACTACGGGGGGGATTGCTCGCCAAGACATCACGTCTTGTGCCTACGTATTCTCATCTGGTACGAGAAATCAGAGCAAAACGTAGTTCAGGCCAACTACGGGTAAACGGGGTGTTCTCGATCACATGAGGGTGAGAGAAAAGGTAGACGATACTAGTGTACGCATTCTAGCAGTTAGGTGTATTGTTGCTCGACCATTGGAGAGTTAGGCGTTACCTGTTTGCGGTATAACGGGTGTAGTATGTCATTGGTTTAAAGGTACGGGTTACCTAAAGGGGAAAAAGAAAAATTGCTCGTTAGGATTATCACAATCTTATGCCTACGTACTCTCAACAGATATGAGAGATCAGAGCAGTCGTAGTTCGGCCAACTACTGAAAAACGGTCTTGATTGCACGAAGGCGAGAGAAAAGGGGGTCTCGATTGCACGGAGGCAAGAGAGGGGATTTCAATCTCCAGGATGCGAGAGAAAGGAGTCTCGGTCGCACGGGGCGAGAGAAAAGAGGAACTAGGCCAAGACACACCTAAACGGGAAGGAACTCGGGATACACACGCTAGAACCTAAGGCGTAGGAGCGAATGCGTCACATATTGCCCAAAGGGTATACACTAAACACTCTAGACGAATGAGAGGAGGCCTCCCATTCATCATTTCCCATGTATCTATTACTTAGAACTTACAATGCTCGGTGGTTGATTAAAAGATTTGAATTAGAAAGATGTTACCGAACAGAGTGGTTCCGTTGATCCTTGACATTGTCTGCAAGCTCCATTCCAATCTTCTCCTCTTTTGATTCTTGATGATGCTTCGAATTGGGACCAATGTGACGCTAAACCATCATAGCTCGACTTATAAGGGAAGTCAAACTTTAAGAGGTCATGTATTGATTTCTGTGCTATGGACAAGATAGAGAAACGATATTGAGGATCGTTCTCCAATTGAATCGTGTCGCACGGACCAAAAACAAAAGTGGGATCTCGTCTTACGGATACAAGACTTCATCGATCCAAGACAAGTCAAAATAAAATCGAAAGATAAAAAGAAATAAGGAGAGAAATAAGTGGTCTCGGATCCAACATTATTCATCAATAATTTTACTGGTAATGAATTACGGAAATGTCGTCATCGACCTAAACAGATGAAATGACATAAAGTCGAAAATGAGAAAGAGGGGAGAAAGTCGGTCTCGGATCCTTCATTTCTCATCAATAATTTGACGGGGAAACAATAGAGGTCTCGTCATCGACCAAAAACAGGTGAAGATGGGGCAAAATGCCCAATAACCAATGAGAAATAGAATTCAACTTCTAAAAAGATATGAACTCTAATAAAAATATAACATAGAAATTCTAAAAGAAAATATATAAAAGCTAAATATAATATATTCTAAAAAAAAAACTCTAAAAAGAAGTTAATATATATAATTCTAAAAGAAAATAGAATATAAAACTATAATATATTTACATAATAATATACAATATACATATATACTAGTAATAATATATTAACATAAAATAAGAAATTGAAAAAAAAAGAAAAACAGAGGGGGGTAAGCTGAGAGAGCAGGGGAGTACGAAAATCCAACACATAATTGGGCCCAGCCCAAACCAGACAACACAAAAAAAACGACCAAAAAAACAACAAAAATAAAAATACAAAAAATAAAGACATCAGACTCTCTTCTTCTTCCAAAACAAAGCTCTACACCTCCCTTTCCATGTTCATTCGTCATCTCCCTCACTCCATCACCCTCTTCGTCCAAGACTTCTCTATTTTCTGTTCAAAATCAAACCTCTCGACCTAACTCAAACTTTCTGTTTCACCTCTCTTCATTTCCGGATCTGGTTTTCTGCGATTTGGTTGAAGGGGTTAATGGGTCGAAGTTTGGGGTTTTGGAGAATGGGTTTCTGGGTAAGTGAAGGTTGAAGGAGGTAACGATGATTTTCGATTTTGTGTTTATGAGGGAGAGTTGAACTGAGTTTACGGTGTTTTTCGGAAGTTGTTATCGGGCTTTCGAAGGTGAATCGTGAGTTGAAGGTTTCTGGGTTTTCATGAGTTTCGGATTTTGGTTTAAGAATGGAGTTGTGGAGAAGAATGGTTGTTAATCGTGAAAATGGATGGGTTGAGTAAAAGGGTTGTTGCGGTTGAAGTGGGTTTCGATGCTTGAAGAAGAGTTGTATTTGGAGATGGCGGAGGGGTTGTTGAGTGTTCTATTTCAGGGTATTTTACGGAGAAGGATGAGTTTTGGAGACGATGATTTGTTGTGCGTTTCGTATTACCGGAAAAATGATGATCTTCTGGGTTTGGTTATAGTTATTCATCAATGGTGGTTGGGTTTTCTAAAACTAGTTTTAAAGAATGTTGGTTTGTGAGGATGGTTCGTGTGAAATGGGTTGTAAACAAAAATGGGTTACAGGTTTTGTTACTGTTTCACGATGGATCGAAGTTTGATTGTTTTGAAGAGATTTTCGGGTGGTTATAGGATGAAGAGGGGAGGTCGGTGAGTGTGTTTGAAGGCGTTGCGGATGAGTTAGAGAAAGAAGGGTGGTTGGATGGTAACTCAGCTGGGTTTTGATGTTGAAGCTTGGTTCGATGTTCATGGAGGTATTGATGGAAGAGGTTCTGAAATGAGTTTGAGATTGAGTGATGAAGATCATGATTTTCGGAAGTGAATGTGGCTGGTAGGGTTAGGGTTCTTGGGGAGGTACTGTAGCGGCTAGGGTTAGGGGGTCTGAAGGTTGAAGGCAATGAATAGTGCTTTTATATGCAAAATTGTGACACGTGGCAGGCATGATTATGGCTTAATGATCCTGATTAAATGTTGATGCCAATTAATGAACCAGTTTAATAATGATAAAAACAATGCTGGTTAATATGAGTTAATGAACATGATTAATGAAGGGAAAATTGGTTAACGTAAAAATGACGTTGACTAAACTAAATTAATGAAACGATAAATATAACTAATAAACAATTAAATATTAATTCCTAATTAAATAACTAACTAATAATAAACTAAACTAAAGTTCTAATTTAAAAGAAAATTTAAATAAATAAAATTATATATCTAAAAATGATTTAAACCAATTAAAATTCTAAATAAAATCAATTAAAAATCTATTTTAAAAACCAACTTCTAAATTCTAGAAAATATTTTAAAAACCTAATAAAAATCAAATTAAATTATATTCTACAAATTAATAAAAAAACTAACCAATAAAATTTATATTAAAAATAAAACATCTATTCCTATTTAAAATATTTTCTACATAATTAAATATAAAACAAAAACTATTCTAAATAATTAAATAAGACAAAAATAGCAATAAAAATGCAAAAAATGCTATGAAAAACAGGCGAGCACCGAGATGCGCCGATATTATCGACAGGGATTGAATTATCAAGAGGAGAGCAAATTTCGCCTGATTTTGACACTAAACTTCTTGTTTGAATTAATTTGAATCGCCTGAAACGTGAGCAATGCGGCTAAAATCCTGATAAATTCAATTAGGCTGATAACACGGGCAAAATGTGACCTAAATGATATGCAGATGAAAACGAAGCAAAAGCCAGTCAAAGTCAGAAAACCGGTGGGCAAATTTTAGGGTGCAACACTTCCCCTTGCGTAACCGACTCCCGAACCCAAGATTTGGTTGCGATGAACTGTCTTTTCCCTTTTTCGTAGGTTTTCTCTGATCGTTTCCTTTCCCTCTCTTTGGGATAAATAACGAACGGTGGCGACTCTTCTGTCTCTGTTGGCCCCTTTTTACAGCGATGCGACAGTTGGGGACTCTTCTCATCCCCTAGGCGAGTCAATCCTAGCGCTTGTGTGTTTTATCTTTGGGATGTGTATATATATGTATATGAGTTACATTTGTACTTTATTGCATTTGCGTTTTATATTTTCAGCATTTATATTATCATATTGCTGTGTTGTTGGGTGGGAATGTGCCACTGTGCGATAAGCCAAAACCCAGGCTTGAGAATAACCATAACATTAGAAGTGGAAAGTAGTGATGCACCTGTATGTTTGGCATGCACTAGTTCTCACGAAATTCACGCTCAGACGAGATTCTCTTTGATGACTACCTTTCCAGTCTGTTTCGGGAAGTTGAGAGGATGTTGAATATGAGGATTGTCGACTCTGGGGACCGATCATTTGGAAGTCATCTTAGTGAGGCTGCTTCGTTAGACTATGATGCCAAACCAGGAATGGTGAACGTATCATTATTTCTCAAAATTCTGTGTTGTTGATGACCGCATAGGATGTCAGACCTTATCAAAGATAGGTTCATACCTGTGAGTGGGGAGGGTTATGTAGGAAAACTTGACTTTCAACCTACCTGGTTTTCTCGTCTGTGTGAACTTTTGATCCTTGATAGAGTGGGTTCCTTATGTCAGTGATGTGTTCTAGCCAAAGCGGAGCGCGGGTATATCTCAGTCAACAGCACAACAATCTTAATCCCATGTTGCATTTGCATTTTCATTTGCATATTAACATTGACATGTATTTATGTTTCAGGTGCATATTCTTCTCTTGATTCTAGTAAACCAATTCCCTGCTGACATGAAGAGTTGTTTGAAGAAGACAGTTGTGCATAATTTTCCAACATCAAATATAGGGTCTCTACTCAGTTTTATTTCTGCTGCTGATCACAGTGTGATGGAAGATTTCAAGAAAGAGTATGGGAAGCTTCTGGGTTGTGTCTGTAAAGATTCAGTGTTTGAGTTAGGAAGTCTTCATACTTTGCTTTAGTTCTATGACCCTCGGCTGAGATGTTTCACTTTCCCTGGTTATGTATTGATGCCTACTCTAGAGGAGTTTGCCATGTTGTTAGGAGTTCCTATTCTGGATCAGATGCCTTTCTATCATACTGAAACTGAGCCTAATTTGTCTAAGCTTGCCAATTCGCTTCATTTGGATGCTTCTGAGTTAGAAGGAAAGATGGTTAAGAGGAATGGAATGTCTGGTTTCTCATTGCCTTTCTTGGTTGGTAGAGCTCAACATTTTGCAAAAGAAGGTTGTTGGATTGTCTTTAATGCTATCTTGGCTCTATGCATATGCAGCATAATTCTGTTCCCAAACATTCCAGACTTTGTGGACTTGGATGTTTTCCATATCTTTGTCTCGAAGAATCCTGTGCCTACGCTCTTGGGAGATGTGTATCACTCTGTGCATTACAAGAATGAGAATATGAGGGAGAAGAATGTCTCTTGTTGTGTACCTCTTTTGTATAGATGGTTTATGAGTCATCTTCCTAAGCCTGGTCCATTTGTAGACATCTCAGACACCATTGATTGGTCAGAGAGGATTATGGGGTTAACTTCTAAGGACATTGTATGGTTTAATCGAGACTGCTTGGGTACTGAGATAATCTTTAGTTGTGGTGGTTTCCCTAACGTCCCTTTGATTGGAATAAAGGGTGGTATTAACTACAATCCAGCTCTTGCAGTGAGGTAATTTGGTTATGCTCTAAGGGAACCTCCGGAGGCAGAAGAAATACAAGAATCTTTATATTTCACTGGTTTGATTGACAGTGAGGCCCTGATCATATTAGAGAAGGCTTGGAGTAAAATTCACCGTTGGGGGAAATCTTCTTTGGGAAAGAGCAATAGCAGAGCTTATGAGTCTTATGTGGTTTGGATTCAGGAGATAATTGGGAGATTTTTGTTACTATTTCCAGCTCTAGAACCTTTGTATCCCCGAATGATTGAAGAACCAGCAACAGTTGATATTCAGAGATACAATCAACTGTGGGCCGAAAAAGAGGAATTACGCAAGGCAAACAAGGAGTTGGAAAAGGAAATTATTCAGCTCAGAAGTGAAAAGAATCAAGCTACCTACTCATCTAAAAGGCAGACAGAGCTGGTGACCAAGATGGGTAGAGAACTAACGGAGGAGATTCGCGCCCGAGAGCGAGTGGGCCGAGACTTGAAGAGTGCTAGTGGTATCCTCAAAGATAAGAAGAAGGAGCTAGAAAGAGAACATCTAGAGATATCAAAATTCAATGCTCAATGGAACGCTATTATGACTAACAACAAAGAACGAGAAGATGGACTGCGGCAACAAACTGTCAGGTTGAAAGCTCAACTCCAGGTGAAGGAAGAGAGAGAGATAGTTGAATCCTCACGCTGATGTGAAAGTGACCGCAAGCTGAATGAAGCTCTTGCAACGTTGGAAGAGTATAAATTACGAGTGGGTCTGAAGAGGCCTAAGCTTGAAGAAGCATTTGGGGAAGGCGCCTGGGAAGGTTACACTCAGGGCTTGCAGGCTACCATTGGTCGGTGGGAGTTGCTCATCCAAGGATTGTTTGCTAGGCCAGACCATCCTGATATGGAGTTATTGGAGGAGTTCCAGACTCACTGTCATACTTGATGTATTTTCTCCTTTAGTATTTGTTGTTATGTTGTATCTCGACCATCACCAGGATTGTTGGATGGGGTCGTGTTTGATTCTGTTGTAGTTCCTCAGTGACATGATGTGTATTGACTCTGGTTTTCATTTTATTTATGAGAAGATTGTGTGACCTTATATGGTGGTTCTCCATTGTCTTGTTGTTCTCGTGAAACTAGAATCAAGGGGAAAATTTCCCTAAAGGATATTTTCATGTATGCATATTGCATCATTTCTCATTTTGCATCGCAGGTGTTCCAGGTTCCGTTAACCTCATTTCCTTTCTGTGGTTTGTTCAGCTTGTTTCAGGATTGAAAACCAAGTGATTCATCGCTACTCTACCAGGGGAAATCAATGTAAAGCTATGGACCAGATTTAGCTCGAGTTATAGGAGTTACGTGACCGTATGGTCCAGTTTATGGATATGATGCAAGGGGTCGCCAATGGTCAGGAGCAACTGAGAACACTGGTGCAACCTCTGATTATCGGGTTGACGGGAGTGGGGTTCTACATGGAGGAACTGTTGTTATACCTCCTACAGATGACAATGTCACCCCTCATACCACCACTATTCCAACTGTTGTTATCCATCCGGGATGACGAAATTAGACTGGAGTTCACATTCCAGGAGCGACATGTGTTGTACATGGGAATACTGGCCCTCAGTGGGATGAGGATGACCAAGATGATGTTTTCTCTATGACAGAGCTTGGTGCCGGTCTGCAGTCTGACACAAACAGAAGATTTAAGCTGATAGAGGAAAAAATGAAGAATTTTGAAAATCAAAACTCGTTGGGTCTAGTATGTCAAATCTAGGGCTGATCCCAGATCTGAAGATTCCTCTGAAGTTCAAGGTTCCAGACTTCGATAAGTATAAGGGGACAACTTGTCCTAGTGTGCATCTCCGCTCTTATTACCGAAAGATGTCTGCATACTCCGACGATGAGAAGTTGCTTATGCATTTCTTCTAGGATAGTCTTTCTGGTCCATCCCTAGAATGGTATATGAGTCTAGAGCCGGTCAACATCAGAAGTTGGAGAGATTTGGCTGAAGCTTTTGTCAGACATTATCAATATAATAGTGATTTGGCACCAAACAGGATACAGTTGCAGAACCTGTCACAGAGAAGTAATGGAGGTTTCAAGGAATACGCCCAAAGATGGCGCGAACTGACAACGAGAGTCCAACCTCCTATGGTGGAGAGGGAGTTGATTGACATGTTTGTTGCTACACTGCCTGAAGTGTATTATGAGAAATTGATAGGCAATATATCGGGTAGTTTTTCAGACTTGATCATTACAGGTAAGCGGGTGGAAAATGGAATCAAATTGGTAAAGATTCAGGTCGGAGAAGGATCCTCAGCTAGAGGAGGTAGGAAAGGTTTTGGCAATAAGAAGAGAGAGTGGGAAACAAATGCAGTATCTGGTTTCCGAAGCAGAAGTAAGAACAGAAATCAGCAATATCGTCAACAGCAACCTCAGGCCGTAAGCATTACAATTCCAGCTGCACCACAACAACAGCAACAACATCCACAGCAACAACAAAACTATGCTCCGCGACGATTCCAAGATCGGGGAGGAGCAGTGAACAGACAATTTGATGCACCGTCGATGCCTTATTCACAGTTAATACAACATTTGATGCAATTATAATTGATCAAGAAAAGGACTTCGGCTCTTTTAACTGGCGCACCACCCCCAGGGTATGATGCCAATGCCAGGTGCGATTTTCACTCTGGTTCTCCCGGCCATAACATTGATAATTGTAAAGCCTTCAAGCATAAGGTGCAAGACCTTATCGACAATAAAGTTATCAATTTTTCACATGACGCGCCTAATGTTGTGAAAAATCCTATGCCGAATCATGGAGCGGCTGAGGTAAATGCCATTGTTGAGGAAGAAGGTTTGAATCTGGTGACTGATGTTGAAGAACTGAAAACTCCGTTGAGTTTTGTGAAGGATAAGTTGTTGAGTGGAGGAGTATTTCCCAGTTGTGACAGAGACTGCACAAGTTGTTTAACCCATCCTGAGGGATGTGAGAAATTGAAGAGTCATGTTCAAAGGTTGATGGATGACGGTGTTCTACAGTTTGATAGAGTTGGAGAAAGAGAGAAGGTAGTTGATAAAGAGAAGGATGAAGTGGCTACAATTTCCATTCCTTACAAAACAATCACTATTTTTGCACCGCCAAGGCCACCCATCATTATAATCACTAAAGCAGGGCTTGTGCCCTATGAAAGCACCAAGGCGATCCCATGGAACTATGGGGTTGAGGTCTATTGCAATGGTCAGAAGCAAGAGCTGAAAAGTTCGCCATTGGATTCTGTTGATAATTTGGTAGGAACCGGTGGGATAACCAGAAGCGGAAGAGTATTTTCACCTCCGAAAGTGAATGCTGAAAGGTTCGATAAGGGAAAAGGAAAAGTTGTGGTTGAAGATAATTCTCAGAGTGGTGAGAAAGAAGCTTTGTTGAAAGATGCGGAAGAGTTTATGCGCTTGATTAGGAAAAGTGATTATAAGATTTTAGACCACTTGCAATAAACTTCGTCGAAGATTTCAATCTTATCTCTACTTCTGTGCTTTGAGGCACACCGGAATGCCTTGTTAAGGATTCTGAATACCGCGTACGTGCCATAGGAAATTTTTGTGAATCAACTAGAAGGAGTGGTGGCACACGTCAACACCGGCAATGGGATAGGATTTACAGATCTTGATTTGACGCCCAAAGGAAGAGACCATAATCACGCGCTGCATATCTCCATTGAATGCAGAGGGACTGTACTATCGCATGTGCTGGTGGACACTGGGTCATCACTTAATGTGTTACCCAAGAAAGCTTTGATGAAGCTGGACACCCAGGGAGTAATGTGCACCTCGAGTGATTTGGTGGTGCGAGCATTTAATGGGACAAGAAGGTCCGTTTTCGGAGAAGTGACTCTTCCAATCCAGGTTGGACCAGAGGTTTTCAATGTTGTGTTTTACATTATGGATATTCAGCCGACATATAGCTACTTGTTGGGACGACCTTAGATTCATTTGGCTGGAGTTGTTACATCAATCCTACATCAAAAGCTGAAATATATGGTGGGCGGTAATATTGTCACCGTTTGCAGGGAAGAGGATTTTATGATAAGCCACTTGTCCTCATTCAAATATGTAGAGGTTGACGGTGAGATTCACGAAACGGTGTGCCAGGCTTTCAAAATCATCCAGATTAAAGAGAAGACGCCAGTTGTGGGCAGTGTGCCTGAGGTTGCTATGTCGTCTTTTAAGGAAGCACAGGTGGTGGTGAAGTCTGGAGCATCTCAAGGTTGGGGGCAAGTTCTAAGCATCCCTAATAAACAAGACAAGTTTGGACTGGGGTACAACCCATCTTCTTCTTCTTCACAAAGTGCTCCGCGCTACAAGGGACCAGTCCAATTCACTAGTGGTGGGGTGATTTTTTATCAGATCAATGTTGTGTCCGACGAAGAAGGGGTAGTGACTGCAACATGGATGCATGGATCCAGCCATGTATTCCTGGTCAGAGCTTAAACAACTGGACCATCAAGGAAGTTATTCAAGTGACTCGTGAAGAGTAATTTTCTTGTTTTCTTAATTATGTGTAGCCCTATGTTCTACCCGGAGCATAGTGGTCTGTGTCTTAAGAGCCTTATCTTTTATGTTTGAACATACGTTTTATCATTAATCAAAAGGCGTTTTTCTTGCATTCAAATATTGTGATCTCTGTTTTTCTTGTTTTATTTTAACAATAAAATGGAAATGTGGTTTGTGCTTGTTTGCATATCACTTTAAGCATTAAATCATCATCATTGCAGGCTTCACATTGCAGATGCCACCGATTCAGACTCGTCTATGACTCGGTATGACTTTGATAATCCGATCTTTCAAGCTGAAGAAGAGATTGAGGAAGACGAAGACCTTCCTGAAGAGCTGATCAGGCTACTGAAACAAGAAGAGAAAGTTATTCTGCCTTATCAGGAGGAAATTGAGGTCATCAACTTGGGCACCGAGGAATCCAGAAAGGAAGTCAGGATAGGGGTTGCATTGCAGAGTGACGTCAAGCAAATACTGGTTGAAATGCTTCGAGAGTATAAGGATGTCTTTTCTTGGTCATACGAAGATATGCTCGGTCTTGATACAGACATTATGGTTAATCGCTTACCTCTTCGAGTAGAGTGTCCACCTATGAAACAGAAACTGAGACGAACCAGGCCGGACATGGCGGTAAAGATCAAAGAAGAGGTCCAGAAGCAGTTGGACGCAGGATTTCTCACTGTGACGAATTACCCTCTGTGGGTCGCTAACATTGTACGTGTACCTAAGAAAGATGGTAAGGTAAGGATGTGTGTAGATTACCGTGGTCTAAACAGAGTGAGCCCGAAAGATGATTTCCCACTCCCCCACATTGAAGTACTTGTTGATAATACCGCTCAGTATTCAGTGTTTTCCTTCATGGACGGTTTCTCCGGATATAACCAGATCAAGATGGCCCCAGAAGACATGGAGAAAACAACTTTTATCACGCCGTGGGGGATGTTTTGCTATAAGGTAATGCCATTTAGATTGAAGAATGCAGGGACAACCTATCAGTGGGCAATGGTGACTTTATTTCATGATATGATTCATCATGAGATAGAGGTTTATGTTGATGACATGATCACGAAGTCGCAAACGGATGAGGAACATCTGGTGAATCTTTTGAAGCTATTTGAGAGGCTAAGGAAATTCAGGTTGAGGTTGAATCCGAACAAGTGCACTTTTGGCGAACGGTCAGGAAAGTTACTGGGGTTCATAGTCAGTGAAAAAGGAATCGAGGTCGATCCTGCAAAAATAAAAGCTATACAGGAAATGCCAGCACCGAAGACTGAGAAAGAGGTTTGTGGTTTCTTGGGTAGATTGAACTACATTGCAAGGTTCATATCTCACCTCACAGCCACGTGTGAACCAATGTTCAAATTATTAAAGAAAGATCAAGCGGTGGTCTAGAACGAAAATTGCCAAAGAGCATTTGAAAGAATAAAAGAGTATTTGCAGGAGCCTCCGATACTGGTGCCTCTAGTGGATGGAAGACCATTAATAATGTATTTAACGGTTCTTGAGAATTCCATGGGCTGTGTTCTCGGTCAACACGACGAGACGGAAAGAAAAGAGCATGCCATTTATTACTTGAGTAAAACGTTCACAGATTGTGAGTCCAGGTACTCAATGTTGGAAAAGACGTGTTGCGCACTTGCTTGGGCTGCCAAACGCCTAAGGCAATACATGATGAACCACACAACCATGCTAATTTTAAAGATGGATTTGATTAAGTATGTGTTTGAAAATCAAGTACTTTCAGGAAGGATTGTCAGGTGGCAGATGGTTTTGACAGAGTACGACATTCAATACGTCTCCCAGAAGTCCATTAAAGGGAGTGTTCTGTCTGAATATCTTGCAGAGCAGCTGATTGACGATTATCAACTGATGAAGTTTGAATTTCTTGATGAGGATATCATGTTCCTAAAGATGAAGTATTGTGATGAGTCATTACCTGATGAAGGTCCTGAGCCGGGCTCCCAATGGCAAATGATTTTTGACGGTGCTGTTAACTCATACGGTAGTCGAATTGGGGCAATCGTTACAACTTCTCATGGTTCTCATATCCCATTCACTTCCAGGTTACCGTTTCCCTGAACCAATAACGAAGCTGAATATGAAGCATGTATCATGGTTACTGAAGAAGCGATCGATTTAAGAATCTAAAACCATGATATCTATGGTGATTCAGCTTTGATGGTCAATCAGATCAAAGGAGAGTGGGAGACTCGGCAACCCAATCTGATTTCTTATATGAATTATGTAAGGAGGTTGTTACCTTTCTTTGACAGGGTAGAGTTTCACCATGTGCCAAGAGCGGAGAATCAGATGGCAGATGCTTTGGCTACGTTATCCTCAATGTATAAAGTGAACTACTGGAACGATGCTCCGAGAATTGTCATCTCGCGTCTGGATAGGCCGGCATTTGTGTTTGCAATAGAGGAAGCTTTAGATGGGAAGTCGTGGTATCATGATATCCAGAATTTTCTCAAGAATTAAGAATATCCGCCTAGGGCTTCGGTCCGGGATAAGAAGGCCTTGAGGAGGTTGTTTGGAAATTTCTATCTGAACCAAGATGGTGTACTCTATCGAAGAAATTTTGACTTAGTTCTGTTGAGATGTGTGGATGAAAAAGAAGCAGGTTTGCTTATGGAAGAGGTCCACGAAGGTGCCTTTGGTACACATGCAGGTGGGCATGCCATGTCTCGAAAACTGTTGAGGGCAGGTTATTATTGGTTGACTATGGAGTCTGATTACTTCAAGTACGCGAAGAAATGCCATAAATGCCAGATTTATGCTGATAAGATTCATGTGCCGCCAAGTCCTTTGAATTTCATGGCGTCTCCTTGGCCCTTTTCCATGTGGGGCATTTATATGATTGGCAAGATTGAGCCGACCGCATCCAATGGACGTCACTTCATCTTAGTGGCAATTGATTATTTCACTAAGTGGGTTGAAGCAGCTTACTATGCCAATGTCACCAAACAAGTGGTAGCCCAGTTTATAAAAAAGGACATCATCTGGTTTTATGGAGTGCCTGAGAGAATCATTACTGACAATGGTTCAAATTTGAATAACAAGATTATGCAGGAACTATGCCAGAGTTTCAAAATTAAGCATCACAATTCTTCTCCCTATCGTCCGAAGATGAATGGCATTGTTGAAGCGGCCAACAAGAATATAAAGAAGATTATACAAAAGATGGTTGTGACCTATAAGGATTGGCACGAGATGTTGCCCTTTGCATTGCACAGATATCGTACTTTGGTACGTACTTCAACTAGGGCAACCCCTTTCTCGCTAGTGTATGGTATGGAAGTTGTCCTACCATTAGAAGCCAAGATTACTTCTTTGAGAGTTCTGGTGGACGTCAAGCTTGATGAGGCATAATGGGTGAGAAACAGATTGAATCAGCTCAGCTTGATGGATGAGAAAATATTGGCGTCCATTGCGTGTTTATATCAAAGTAGGATGAAGAAAGCTTTTGATAAGAAGGTGCGTCCTTGTATTTTTCAGGCAGGTGATTTAGTGTTGAAGAAGATTCTCCCTCAACAGACAGATCACAGGGGCAAATGGACTCCCAACTACGAAGGTCCATACATCGTAAAGAAAGTCTTCTCAGGAGGAGCCTTAATACTGTCAACCATGGATGGTGAAGATTTTACATCCCCTGTGAATGCAGACGCAATTAAAAAATACTTTGCTTAAAGAGACCCGCTGGAAAGAAAAAGAATATCCAGGCAAAAATGGGGCATCCCGGCGAACCATAAAAAGAATGGGTTCGGGTAAAAGTTAGGGATAAAAATAAAAGATGTAAACCCGCAAGGTTGAAAACCTGAAAAGCAAATTTGGCAAAAATGGGTATCTCGGTGAATCGCAAACCCGCGAGGGCGATTCAGGAAAACGTTAGGGATTTGAAAAGCAAATGACTGTGATTTGCATGTTGATCTTCAGTGCATAGTGGATTATGGGAGGACCCGAGGGCCATCCGTTCAAATCAGTCTCTTCAGAGGACGAAGCATTGGAAAAGCATCAAAGTCATGCGAGTCATAGATGAATCGACACATGGTGGTTGTCTGTACCATATTGCCGACATTTTGTATATCTTTGTGCATTTCTGTAAATATTTTTGCGTAGCTTTCTCTTTTCAGGAGTTGCATCTGTTGTAAATCTGCCTATTTACAAGCCACTTATCAATGAAGTATATACTATTCAGTAAATTGTTATTTTTGCTTTAGCTTTTACTGTTTTGTTTGCAAAAAACGCCTGATGTTTTTGATAAAACTTTGCATACATAAACTTGTGAGCTTCGCTGATAATCATTAAAACTTTGATTTGCTTGGACGGTGTCACAGATGATGACCGAGATAGTTTCCGTTGTGCAGGATATCTTGTTTGTTTGTTCATTTGCAGGTTGAGCGTGTACACCTATCCTCAGTAGATCGAATGTATGCGCTTATCTCCCAGCCGATCGAGATTGAAGTTCTCTTTACCCGGCAAATCTGGGATTATCTCCAGAAGTGGAGCGGATTCAGATTTCCGGTTCCCCACAGAGTCCAAGTCTTTGACTCCTTTCCCCTTAAAGTCTAGGTCGTTGACTCATTACCCAAGCAGAGGTCGATGTTGATTCCCTCGTTGAGTAATCCCCAGCGGAGTTTCTGGAGTAGTTTGTTTCTCATCCTCAGTAGAGAGTGTTTGGGACGGATTCCCAGTAAATCTTATTCGTTTACCCCTAGCAGTTTGGATTTAATCTCCAACAGGTTGAAATCTACGGCAAAGTAGAGGTATTCCCCAACAGTTTATTTCATATCTTAGAAGATTTTCAGTGTTCTAGGATGCCATCCAGGGATGATTTCCCCAATAGAGTTGAAATGATCTCAGCAGTTGGATGCCTTTTTTCCCAGCCGAGTCTTTTTTCCCCAGAAGAGTAATATTCTGGTAGGCCATTCAGGGCGCTTTCCTCAACAGAGTTTGAGTTGATTCCCAGCAGAGTGGATTTTTGTTCTCGTCAGAGCAGTATTACCCAGGAGAGTTCTTTTCTTGGAGGCCATCCAGGGCTTGTTGTTCCCAGCATAAGTCCAATTGTAATTGGCATATCCTATTCTTTCCCCGGCGGGGCTGCTTTAGTCTCTTCAGCATTTATTTTGATGAGGTGGTTCCTTTGCATTTTGCATTGTGCATAGCATCTTCCTAAACGCATAGCATTTCCATTTCGCATGGATCATTATGCCATATTCAAACATATGCGTTTGAAACATAAGCCAGGTTGTTACCTCTTGTTTCCAGTTGCATCTTCAGCAGATATCAGTGTATTTCTTAAGCTCGTGCGGTATCCAGTCCCCGACAAGTATCAGTGTATTTTCTTGAGCCTGTGTGGTATCCAGACCCCAGCGAGATCATTGATAGATGTGTTTATCTCACCATTTCTCCCCAACAGAGTTTACTTATTCAAGTTCATTGTTTCCCCGGCGGATTTCTTATTGTGAATCGACGGATTCTCTTTTCAATTTCGTGTTGAGCCGGCCTTCGGGTTCGATGCTCGCTTTTATTTAGCGAATGCCTGCTGGTTAGAAGATGCTCTCAACTTCGTGTTTATACGGCCTTCGAGTTTGATGCTCGCTTTTATTTAGCGAATGCCTGCTGGTTAGCAGATGTTCTCAACTTCGTGTTGAGCCGGCCTTCGGGTACGATGCTTGCTTTTATTTAGTGAATGCCTGCTGGTTAGCATATGTTCTCAACTTCAGGTTGAGCCGGCCTTTGGGTTTAATGCCTGTTTCTTTAACAGACGCCTGACGACGAGATCAGATGTTCTTCTCAACCCCGTGTTGAGCCGGCCTTCGGGTTCAATGCCTGGTTTGCTTAACAGATGCCTGATGGCGGAATTAGATGATCTTTCCGACCTAGTGTTGTTGCCCGCGCATTAGCAGATGTTTCTTCCGACTGCGTGTCGAGGTTTTCTGATTGGTAATCAGTTAGCTTATTTCTATTGCAACTATCAGATACAGTTATTTCCAGAGATTTTGTCCCAATAACAAGTTTGCAGTTCTATTTTTGCAGTTGGCAAATTTCCGGGTTCTTTGGTATTCAATCGTATTTTACCTTGATTGTTTGAAGGTCGTTCGCTTTTCACCCATTCATGTCCAAGTCGTTTGAATAGGGGCATCCTGCAGCATGTATCCATGGCCAACCAAGAAAACAGCTGTATGTCGGTTGGATATCCATTATGTAAAATGTTGCGTCAAAAACCTTAGGTCTAACTTGAATAGGCATTGTAGTTTCTCCGAACATCGACCTCTTCGAGCCATCAAATGCTCTTACCACCAAATCACTGGGTGTACATATCAACCCCTGGGTATCTAGTTTCATCAGCGCCTTCTTGGGTAGCACATTGAGTGACGATCCTGTTCCACTAGGACGTGTGACAGTAAGGACCCTCTGCACTCCATTGAAATATGTAAATCATGGTTATGATTTCTCCTAGCAGGAGTTAAATCTAGGTCTATAAAACCTAAACCATTGTCAGCATTGGCATATGCCACTACCCCTTCCAATTGGTTAACTGAAATTTCCTGCAGTACATATGTAGAATTCAGGATCTTCAACGGTTCATTTAGGTATGCCTCAGAACACAACAACAATGATAGAATAGAAATCTTCGACGAAGTCTGATTTAAGTGATCCACAATCTTGTAATCACTTTTGCGAATAAGTCTCATAAACTCCTCGACGTCTTTAGAGAATGAATTTCCACTACCATCCTATTGTTGCGTACTCTCTTTAACCACCACCTTCCCTTTTCCCTTGTCAATCCTGTTAGCATTAGCCTCTGGTGGGGAAAATAATCTTCCACTTTTAGTGATACCACTTGCACCCAATATGTTTTCAACAGCAGAATTACCATATGATGAACTAGTCAACTCTTGTTTCTGCCCATTATAGAACACCTCTGCCACATAGTTCCGTAGAATGACTTTAGTGCTCTCATACAGCATGGGTCCTGGAACGGTAATGATCATCGGCGCTGGCCTAGCAGGCGCTGAAATGTTAATGGTCCAATAAGGGATTGAAATTATGGCGATTTCTCTCCCATCATTACTTACCCTATCGTCGATGTCTTCCCCAACAACTCTATCAAATTGCAAACAACCATCATTACTTAAATTATGGATACCATTTTTCAAGAAACTACAATCCTCTGGTTGCAAAGCACACTCTGAACAATCAGCCGAACATCTTGGAAAAACTCTTCCTTTCAACAACCTGTCCTTTACAAAACTTAAAGGTGTCTTCAGCTTCTCAACATCCATTATCAAATTTAACCTATCCCTCTCCATTACATCATTCGTCTTGGCAACCCCCATGATTTGGCATCGGGTTCTGGTTCACATTTAGGCATTCATTGGTGAAATTGATGGACTTTGAATCAAGTAACTCTTAGACTTTGTGCTTGAATGCTTTGCAGTTGTCAATGTGATGGCCAGGAGCTCCTAAGTGGAACTCACACCTTGCATTTGCATCGTAACCAGGAGGAGGCGCACCAGTGAGAGGTGCCAAGGTCCTCTTTTGAATAAGTTGCAATTGAAGCAAATGTTGTAATAGTTGAGAGTATGGCATAGGTGGGGTCTCAAATTGTCTGTTGGTCGCTCTTGGCCTACCAGGGTAATGACGAAAAGCATTGGCTTGTTATTGTGGTGCAACTGGGATGGCTACAGTTGCAACTTGTTGTTGATAATGCAGTTATGCTCGGTCCTTACCTCTGTAAGAAGATATAGAACTTGAGTCTCCCTCCCGCTTCTTAGGGTTTCCATTATACGACTTCTTCATTCCTCCAGATGAGGATCCTCCTCTGCTTTGTATTTTTCCGGTCTTGATACCATTTTCCACTCTTTCTCCTGCCATAACCAGGTCCGAAAAACTTCCCAACATATAACCTATTAGATTCTCATAATATGTTCCGAGAAATTTAGCCATGAACATATCAATCAGTTCCTGCTCCATCATCGGAGGCTGCACTCTAGCTGCTAACTCGTGCCACCTCTGGGTGTACTCCTTAAAACCTTCATTATTTATTTGTGATAAATTGTGTAGTTGCACCATGTTCGGTGCCAAATCACTACTATACTGATAATGGCGAACAAAATCCTCTGCCAATTCCCTCCAGCTTCTAATGTGGGTTCTCTTTAACCCTATATACCATTCTAATGACAACCTTGACAAACTATCTTGGAAAAAATGCATTAACAACTTCTCATTGTCGGAGTACATAGACATATTTCTAAAATACACTCGGATATATACTCTAGGACAGGTTGTCCCTTTGTACTTGTCAAAATCCGGTACTTTGAACTTCGGGGAAATTCTGACCCCTGGAACTAGACTCAGATCTGACATATTGAGACCCAAAGAATTTTGACTCTCATAGACTTTCATCTTTTCCTCAATTAACTTAGATCTTTTGCCAGCCTCCGACGGGAGACCAACATCCATATCTCTCATTGAAAATACGTCATCCTGATTACCCTCCTTCTATTAGGGACCAACAGCCTCATGTACAACACACACACTACCTCCAGCACCACCTATCTGAACTCCACCATGAGGACCTCCGTCCAGAGGGTTAACAACTGTGGGAATACCATTGCCTTGTGAAACATTGCCACTAATAGGTGGAGGAATAACAACAGTTCCTCCGTGTAAAGTACCGTCTTCATCAACCCATGTTATCAATGGTTGGACCAGAGTCCTTAATTGTTCCTGTCTGTTGGCCATGTTCTGCATCAACTCCATGAATTGAGTCATGCGCTCTCTAACTTCATGGAGCTCATTTTGAACCTGATCCATAATTCTTTGTTGATTTCCCCGAGTAGAGTATCTATGAAAACCTAATTCCGCAATCCTGTCAACTGATACAGAAAACCAAGCAGAAATAAGGGTAAAGTCACCAAGAACACCTGTTATGCAAATGAATATGATAATGCAAAATGAAAACATGTATATGTGTTTCAGGGAGATCTCGCCCTTGATTCTAGATTCACAAATAAGAGAACGGTAGAGAAAGATGGAAGAATCAAAATCCTTGCTCATAAATAAAATGAGAATAAGAAGTTAGCATACATAATCCACAAATGGGAAATACAACTGAATATAAGTGCTTGTAACCTCATCCAACAAGTCTGGTGATGGTCGAATACAAGGAAGCAAAATAAACTAATGAGATACATCATCACTGAAAATAGCCTTCCTTAACCACTGTGGTCTTTGCACAAAGTCTGAGCTTCCTCGAGCATCTTCTTTGTATCTGGATGCTTCGACCTTACAATCAGTTCTTGGATGAGGAAGTCTCTTCTACAAATGACATCTTTCAAATCCCGGTATTCCTCCCAAGCATCATCACCAAAGACGTCTTCAAGCTTAGGTTTCTTCAATTATGCCTTAACCTTGAGTTCTTCAAAAGCTGATAAGGTTTCTCATATTTTCTGTTCACTTGTACATCTACGGGATAACTCTGCTAAAACTTCTCTTTCTTTGATTTTGAGTTGCGTCTTCAACTTGTCAATCTGGTTGTGAAGCTCATCTTCCCTGTTTTTGTTGGCAGTTACTGTAGCATTCCACTGATCATTAAATTTGGGTATCTCCAGATAGGCTCTGTCTAAGTCCTTCTTTTTGTGCTTCAGAATGCTACCAGTACTCTTCAGATCCTGACCAATTCGCCTTCGTATTCGGATCTCCTCAGGCAACTCCTTTTCTATCTTGGTCAAGGCTTTTGTCTTTACTTTAGCCAAGTAGATAGCTTCGTTCTTGTCATGCTTCAACTATATAATCTCCTTTTTCAATTCTTCGCTTTCTTTACGCAGCTCTTCCTTCTCCCCAAAAGCTTATTATATCTCAGGATATCAATCATTGTAGGATCATCAACTATCAAAGGTTACAAGGGTTCCTCCATAAGGAAAGGAAATAGTATTTTCTCAACCCTCTTGTGAATCAATTATATGTAAGGATCATAAACCCTGCAGTCACCCTTACCCAAGGAGAGCTTCCCCTTCTTATGAACTTTTCCCCATGCTTCCACAACTCTTGCCAAAATGTCTGGATCAGCTACGCCAGTAAAGTACATAGATTCCTGCACTTATTCAATCTTCGGGGGTCCTCTCAAAGCATACCCAAATTATGTAACAGCGAGAGAAGGGTTATAATTAATTCCCCCTTTTCTCTCCCATCAAAGGTACATTAGGGAAGCTACCATAATTGAAGATAATCTCCTTACCAAGAATATCTCTATTAAACTAGACAATATCCTTGGCTATCAAACCCATGAGTCTCTTAGACTATTCAGATGTAATCCTCGCATCAATAAAAGCTCCGGAACGAGGAAGGTGGCCTATAGACCACTTGTGAAAAAGAGGTATACAACAAGAAACAGTCTTTCCTCTCCTTTTTTTCATTCTTATAGTGCACTGAATGGTATAAGTCTCATAGGAGAGAAGGTACATGATTCTTAGAAATGAAGATACGAAAAAGTGTCCATATCAATGAAGTCTGGTGCATTGGGGAATAGTACAATTCCATAGATACACAAAGCCAGAATAGCGCTAAAAACCACCCAACACCCTTCTTTGGCATATTTCTGGGATTTACCCACCAAGAAAGATAGGGTAAAACCAGAAACTTCGTTTCTGCAGACTACGTCATCAATCAACTCAGACTTGCTCAAATAAAGAGCATTAGCAAACTTCTCAAGATCAGGCTCCTCCTCTGAATGAAAAAATGAAACTTCATCTAGGACTGGAACTCACAAAATAGAAGCAAACTCCTCCAAAGTAAAAACCAATACATAGTCTGGAAAAGTGAAGCAGCATAGTGGAGGATCATAAAACTGTAGCAAAGCATGTATGGATCCTTGCTCGTAGTTCGTGACCTTGCGGAAAAAACTCAAAATTCTCCCATAATCCTTTCTGAAGTCTTCAAGAACGCCAAGGCCAGCCATAAAAATCAGACCAAATAAAGGTCCTAACTCTGGTAATGGAAACTTATATATAATGATCTTCTTCCTCTCAGCCTCCATCTCAATAGCAAACCAGATTACTAGAATCAAAGGAAAGATGAGAACCTGAGAACACACACACATGCAATGTTAATATACAGGATGATTATGCAAATGCAGACAGGGGAATCAAGGCATTCAATGCTACTGTGTTGTTTATTGAATATAACCAGAGCTCTGCTCTAATAAGAAACCCCAGGAATCTAAAACTATGATGTAACAGAAAACCACAATATCCAAGGTTAAAGGTCCGCTCTGACAAGAAAACTAGAAAATCAGGTTGGTTGAAGGTCAAAGTTTCCTGCAAAACCCAACCCTCTCACATGTAGGTTCTAGTCTTGAAAAGTATGGCATCCTGTGCAGGTCATCAGTATCATGGACTCTCAAGTTAAGAAACGATGATACATTCACCATTTCTAGTTTGACATTATGGTCATTCAAGAAGGCCTCAACTGACTTCCCAATGAATGGTCTCTAGAGTCGTTAGTTTTCTAATCCAACATCCACTCAACTGCCCAAGATGCATAGGATAGGATGTCTTTTAAGAGAACCTCACATGGACACAAATTTTGTGCGAACTCTTGCGTGTCAAGATGACACACAATTCCACACTACTCTCCACACTAATCCTATGTGTATACTCAAGCCTTGAGATTGGGCTTATCTCTCATGGATTAACCCACCCAACAACACAACAACGCAATAAGATAGCAATGATAAAGTGCAAAAAGTAAAATGCAAATGCAATAATATACAACAGTAAATATACAACTACAATATAAACATACACAAATATACACACCCAAACATATAAAGCAGACAAGCGCTAGGATTGACTCGCATGGACTTCTCTCCCCAGCAGAGTCACCATCTGTCGCAACTACGATAACAACTGGCGGAAACAAACAGAAGAGTTGCCACCAAATGTTATTTGTCCCAAAGAGAGGGAAAAGAAACGATCGAATAAAACCTAAAATAAAGGAGAAGACAAGGTCATCACAACCAAATCTTGGGTTTGGGAGTCAGTTATTCAAGGGGAAGGTATTAGCACCCCTCACATCAGTTGTACTCAAAGAAATCCATGCTTGTTGTCTAATCAAAAGGTGAGTTATCTAAAAGCTACTGCTAAACTGGAAAGGGAAACGAAAAAGGATACTAGATAGGACATCACTTCCATATGCCTACGTATTCCCTCGTGCAATAGGAAAGTCAGAGTCAACGTAGTTCGAAAAACTACAGGTGATGGAGGGGAACGTTGCTCGCCAAGACATCGCCATCTTGTGCCTACATATCCTCATCTGGTATGAGAAATTAGAGTAAACATAGTTCGGGTAACTAAACCACTGGTTGGTTAAGTTTTTTTTATGAGTGACATTAAATTTCCATTCCAGCAGTTAGGGTTGATGCATGTTTGCGATAGAACGGAAAAACAACGTACTCTTTTCTGAAAATGACTTAGAAAAACAATCTCGAAGGATTAAAGGGTTTATATTTGGTTTAAGAGTTTTAATGAAGTGAATTGAATTTGTTTGATATTCATGTTACACTTAAGACTATGATATCAGAGAAAATGTGTTACATATCACCCAAAGGGCATACACTAAACACTCTAAGCAAGTGAGGAGAAACCCCCCCACTCATCATTTCCCATATACGTAATGCTCATGGCGCACAACTTTCATTGTCTTTATTAAGTGTCTTAGAATGGTTTGAGATGAGAAGATAAGATTCAAAAAGAAAAAACACTAAAGGGAACTGAAAACCCTAATGTTATCATACAAAATGATCCTAAGGTTAGGATGGAAGGGAAGTATACCTAATACTATCATACAAATGATGGATCTAAAGTTGAGGTCAAGAAGGGACTATTTTAATTGTTATCATGCAAAGGATTGAGAGCCTAATGTCTCCCCTACTCCCACCTTAATAAAAAATTAAGTGGGGCTAGGAATCCTAAGGGATCATGTGAGCAAGCACAAGTAAACACTATCCAATTCAATCACAAATGAAAACAAAAATGAAACTTAAATAAGTCTCAAAGAGAGTGAAGATGAAGAAGAAAGTAGAATAAAGAGGAAGATACAATAAAAAAGAACAAACATGGAAGTTCAAAGAAGTATCAAACACACACATCTCAATCTCATACAAAGTGAACATTTACATCATTTTAAAAGTAACCAAGAGCAATCACAATGTCAAACCATGTCACAAGATAAAAACGCAATGTCAAAACAAAATGCCCAAACACCAACAAACTTGCATAACAAGGAGACTCCTCTCATTCTGGCTTCCTTTCCACTCACAACATCCTCTCAACTACCCAAGATGCACAGGATAGGACGCCTTCAAACAAAACCTCGTCTGGACGCGAATTTTGTGTGAAATCTTACGTGTCAAGATGACACATAAGTCCACACTACTCTCCACACTAATCCTATGTGTATACTCAAGCTTGGGTATTGGGCTTATCTCTCATGGAACAACCCACCCAACAGCACAACAACACAATATGATAACCATGATAAAATGCAAAAAATAAAATTCAAATACAATAATATACAATAGTAAATATACACCTACAACATACATATACACAAATATACACACCCGAAGATATAAAACAGACAGGTGCTAGAATTGACTCACATAGGGAACTAGGGTGCCCAGCAGAGTCGACAGTTGTCGCAACTGTGAAAAAACCAGTGGAAAGAAATAGAAGAGTCTCCACCAAATGTTATTTATCCCAAGGGAGGGAAAGGAAACGATAAAAGAAAACTTAAAAGAAAGGAGAAGACAAGGGAATCGCAACCAAATTTTGGATTCGGGAGTCGGTTACGCAAGGGGAAGTTATTAGCACCCCCTCACGTTCGTTGTACTCAACGAGATCCACGCTTGTTATTTAACCAAAGGGTGAGTTATCTAAACGCTACTGCTAAATGGAAACAAGAAAGGGAAAAGAAAAAGGAGACTCGATAGGACATCGCCGCCCTATGCCTACATATTCCCTCGTGCAATGGGAAAGTCAGAGTCAATGTAGTTCGAAAAACTACGGGTGATGTGGGAAAGGTTGCTCGCCAAGACATCATTGTCTTGTGCCTGCATATCCTTATATGGTATGAGAAATCAGTGCAAACATAGTTTAGGTAACTAAACCACTGGTTGGTTAAATGTTTTTTATGAGAGACGCTAAGTATCCATTCCAGCAATTAGGGTTGATGCTTGTTTGTGATAGAACAGAAAAGTAACGTACTCTTTTCTGAAAATAGTTTCGAAAGACAATCCCGAAGGATAAAAAGGTTTGAATTTGGTTTAAGATTTTTAATGAAGTGAATTGAATTTGTTTGAGATTCACATTGCACTAAAGACTATGATATAGGAGCGAATGCATCGCATATCGCCCAAGGGGCATACACTAAACACTCTAGACAAGTGAGGAGAAACCCACACTCATCATTTCCCATATGCTTAAGACTCATGGCACACAATATTCATCGTATTTATTAATTATTTTGAATTGTTTGAGGTGAGAAGAGAGGACCCAAAGAAAAACACTAAAGGGAACTGAAAACTCTAATGTTATCATACAAATGGCGGATCTAAAGTTAGAATTAGGAGGGAAGTCTAACTAATGTTGTCATTCTTGGATTGAGAGCCTAATGTGTCTCCTACCTCGAACTTAATCGGAAATTAAGTCAAGCTAGGAATCCTAAGGGATCATGTGAATACAAGGTAATCAACAAGTAAACAAGAAGCATCGCAATCACAAACGACATCAAGTATTGAAACTCAAGTCATATTCACAAATGCACTCAAGAATTCATCAATGGCAAAATATAATAAACTCTTAAAATATGCAACCAAAAACTAAATAGAAAAAAGCTAAGACCAAAATTAAAATCAAAGTTAAATTTGTCCAATTCTAATCAAAATTTTATCCTAAGTTAATTCTAAATTGACTTCTAAAATCTAACTCTAAATAGATGAAACTAAAATAGAATTAATCTTAAACTAAATATAAAACCCTAATTCTATGCTAACAACATTAATTAATTCAAGATTAATACTAGTTCTAGTTAAACTAAAATTAAAAGATTAGTAAAAATTAAAATAATAAAACCTAATTAGTATTAAAAATTAAAAATTAATTAAAAATATGACTAAAGCTAAAATCAACAATTAGCTAAAATTAAAATCAGAAGTTAATCCGTAATTAAAATCAAAATTAAGATTCAAAACTAAAAACTAATACCTAAATCTAAAATGAAAAAGAGGGTGCAACAAAGAATTTGGGATGGTGTAAAAAGCAGTCTATACGGGCCTCATAGTCACATACAAAAACACAATAAGCATTATATATATAATAAATAAAAAAATTGGGCCCAAAACAAACTAGAGCGGGTCGGATCCGACCCAGCCACCAACCACAAGTAGGATAACTTACTTCAATTCCTATCGTGATAAACTTCAAACATAGGAAAAACACGGAAACTAAAAAAGCAACACGAGGAAACCAAGTTTGCGCAAAAAATATTTCACCTCAAACTCTCATCCTCTCTGTGCGGCTCACCAATCATACGGTCTTGCCTCTCCTTCCTCTTTTTCAAATCTACCGTGGATTTTTTCTCTTGTGTGATGAATCTTGTAAAGGTTAACCGAAACTTTGTTGCAATGGTAATCGAGAGAGGATCTATTGAAGCGTGATTATCAATTGGAGATGGAGTCTTGAGAGGTGAATACGAAGTTGCTGCGAGGAGGCCAAAGTGAAGAATCGTTTATGACTTGAAGAGTTTGTAATGACTGGCCTCGAGTTCGACGAAAGAGTATACACGGTTGTTCAATTTTTGTTATTCTACTTTTGTTATTATTGTGATATCATGTTCTTGATCTTTTACTTCTTATGCAGGTGTATTTGTTGTCCTCAAGGTGTTTTCAATTTCTAGTTCTGAAATTTTGGGAGTGAATTTGAGTTTGTGTTGTTTTAAAGAGATGCGGGAATTGAATGGTTGAAGAGGGGTGGAAGAATGAACAAAAAATGGGGAGGTTTTTTAGGACCTTGTTTTCTCTGTTGCCATTTTTTTCGTTTACAACAAGTTGTTGTTGTTTGTTGGTTTTCTGACGTTTCCCTCTCTTTCCCTCATTAATAACTTTTCTTTTTATAACAGATGAAACTTGTTTCCTAAGTTCTCAGTACATGTCCTTTTGTCTTGTTGTGTGGTTTTGCAGAGATATATCAACTGCGGGTGTGAGTATGGTTCGTTGTTTTTGTGAGGTTTTGTAGCATATTCCTCTTTTGCGCAGGCTTGGATGTGAATTTTTTGGCTCACACGATGGCATAGGTAGCAACTTGAATTGTGGGGTTGCTACTGAAAGTTGTACGAAGGTTGGTGCATGATCATGTGATGGGTGGAGTAGGAATTGAGGAGTGTTGTGTTTTTGTCTCATTATCGTTGCAGGATGCGGTTAAAAGTGTTGGACAATGGATTTTACTATTTCTTGTAACTTTATTGTAATAACAACAATGGGCTTCCTCCATGTTGCACTTCATGGGCTTATTGACAAAGATAATCAATAGATCTAAATGGGCTTGAATGGCTAATTTTGTGGAATGGACTTGAAGACCTTTGTAATTGAACTTGTAAGAAAATTAAAAAAAAATGGGATTTGGAATTAATGAATTTATTTGAGTATTGAATTTATATTATGGACATCGGTTAATTAACAACAACAAAAAAAGATTTAAAAATGAATAGGAAAAATGGATAAAATAAAAGTGAATTTTATTTTGTGGATAAATTGAATTGAGAAAAGAAAAGGCAAATAAATTGAATAATTGGATAAAAATTAAAAATTATGGATATCAAAAATGGATATTGAAATGAGTAAAATATGGACAATTGAGATGAATTGGATTATGAAGGGATTTTGAATGGATAACTGAAAATGGGGTTAAGAATGGCTTTTGATATGGATTAATAAAATATGGATAAATGAATTGAAATGAGAATTAGGATAAAAAGAAGATAACGAACATAAGCCCAACGTTCAAAGCCAAAACCTTAACTGGACAACAAATAAACTTGACTTTTCAAACAAAGCATCTGATTAATATGAATGAAGCCGCTCATGAGCCACTGAATAACTTGTATCTGAAGCAATGACCATAGTTATGCATCTTACAAACAAGATTTGTAGATGACTTGAGAATAGACCAGAATGCCCTGAATGAATACCCTTCAAGCTTAACTTGTTCAGACGAATATCTGATAATAAAATGACATAAGTTTTGAATCACTTCAAATTTGTCTGAATCGCTCTCTAGAAGAACAAATCCACAACCTTAACATAACTGAACCTATGAACCTGACTTTTGGATTAAATTTCTCATGAATCATTGCCTAATAACTTGTTGACTTCCCCCCACATGCTCTGATCATGCCAATTGGAGCGCAATTATCTTTTTCCTCTCTTTGGTTCTTGACCTCCAACACTTTCAACGTTATTTCCTCATCATATGCTTTTAAAGTTACGGTTCCTTTTTCCATATCAAAATTGCATCTACTTGTAAGCAAGAATGGTCGACCAAGAATGATAGAAGTCTCTTCATCTTATAAAATATCCATGAGCTCAAAATCAACTGGAAAGCTAAATTTATCAATTGTCACCAGTACATCTTCTGCTACCCCATATGACCACTTAGTGGTGTGATCAAAAAATTTTAAATTTGTCTCTATATCGCTCACCTTTTTAATACCCAACTTTTCATAAATAGATAATGGCATGAGACTCACACCAGCACCCGAATCAATTAGGACCTTCTTAACAGTTTTGTTCTTTATAGTTCATGGGATGGCTGCAGATCTAGGATCTTTCTGCTTGATAAGGATTCTCCTACCTTGTGATATTTCACTACAGTTCTCAGTTAAAATTTTCTTCTCCTCTCCTATTGGTCTCTTTTAAACGATTACCTCTTTCATGAATTTTTGTACAATGGCATTTGCTCGAGTGCTTCAAAGAAAGGCATATTTATCTCTAATGTTTTGAACATTATGATAAATTTCTCAAAGTATTTATCCTTTGGATCCTTCTTTGTCACTCTCGAAGGATAAGGTAGCTTGATCTTTAGTTTAGCCTCCTCTTTCTTTTTCTCCTCAATTGGCTTTACCGGTGGTATAACCTCTTCTGGTTCTTTCTTATCTTCTCTCACTTACAGATCCACCTCTATACAATGATAATCATTTTCTTCCCTTTCTTCCTCTTCTTCAACCACTTTCTGACTTCTTGTTGTGACAACATTAACATTCTCATGATTTTTTGGATTTGGTATTGTCATGCTCGGAAAGGTTCCTTGATTTTGCATGGAGAGTTGTTGTGCTATTTGTTCCATCTAAACCTTAAATTCTTGATAGAAGCTATGGTGTTGCTCTGATTATTTCGGGTCTCTTCTTGGAATTGAATGTTGAGAGCCGCCATCTATTCAATTGTTATCTCCCACTCTACTTTCTGGGGAGCCTGTTGCTGCTATTGGTATTGAGGTTGATTCTGATATTTCTAGGAGAAGTTAGAATGATTCTTCCACCCTGGATTATAAGTCTAAGAATAGGGATTATTCTGCTTCAAAAACTTTATTTCTTCAATTTGTTGTGTAGTCGTAACGTAATATGCAGTAAAGTGTGGTCCACTATAAATCTCACAATTCACAACTTAACCAGTTTAAACTTGAACTACTTGTTGAGTACCTAAATTCATTCCCTTGAGTCTTCTCTCTACTTTAGCAGCTACTTGGTCTTCTATCTTCACAACCTGATTTGCAAGTTTCAAGTCAATCACACCCTCGTATTTACTCACACTTCGATCATATAACATCAGATGTTAATTTACAGTAATGGCTTCTATAATCTTCTTAATACCAGTGGTTGTTGTAAAGTTGGATGAGCCACCATCAGTTGTGTTAATAAGTTGCTTTGTCTTCATTCTGAGTCTATTCACAAACATTTGCATCTGTTTAGTTTGATCCATATTGTGAGTGAGGCAAGCAACCAATAACCTCTTAAACCTCTTGTAAGCATCACCAAGTGACTCTCCTTCTTTTTGCTTAAAATTCACAATATCCTACATTTTTCGAATATAAACAGAAGCAGGAAAGTATTCATTAAAAAAAGTCTTCTCCGTCTCTTCCCAAGTAGTGATACTCCCAACAGGTAATGAGTAAAACCACTCTCCAGCATCTTCATAAAGAGTGAATGGAAACATTCTTAATGTCTTTGCTTCTTCAAAATGCCCCTCAATCTTCAAAGTAGTGCTCATAGGAAGAAACCTTTGCAAATTCTTATTTGCATCTTTATTAATCTTCTCTATAAGAGGTTTCTTCTCAAGCTGTCAGATTATTGTAGGGTGCAGCTGAAAGATAGCAAAATTGACCAGTTGATTCATAATAGTCAACCAACCTGCTGGAGCATTTGCTCTCCCATAGTCCCCAAGAAGCCTATCTAGTTCACCCATTATTGTCTCTTTCTCTAACTCGGTATCTAACTCTGAACCTTTATCTAAATGATCTGAATGAACAAAAACTTCTTCTTCTTTTTCTTGTTCTAGAGTCTCCACTTCTGAAGCTGTCAGGCTTGCTTGTTTAGCTTGTTTGAGCCTAGTGTGCAAAGATCTTTCAAGTTCTGCGTCAAAAGAAAAATTAGCTTAGAGTTTTCCTCGTATACAAAGATTAGACAAAGATCAGTAATAATAATAATAAACAAAAATAATATAAGTAGAAAATAAAATTTTAGTTGCAGAGCGAAAAAATTCTAATTGAAATAAATTCGTGAGCTCTATTATCTTTGGCAGTCCCCGACAACGGCGCCAAAAACTTGATCAGAAAAATAGCAAGTGTACTATTTTGCCTATATAGTAATAAGGGTTAAAGTCCCAAATGTCGATCTCAAGGACTGCTTTAGGATATAGAGTTCTGAGTTTTAATTCAACTAGACAAAGTTTTGGGGGTTTAGGATTGTTTGGTGAAGTTATAAAATATATGCATAAAAATAAAAAAAAGTATTTGAGTGGTTTAGAAAATATATGAGTAAATATGCTAGAGATGGTGTATGATCTGACTCAGTAACAACTCTGAATTAATACTGCAACAACTTATTTTAACTAATTAATTACTGATTCTTTAGAATGTTTACTCCTAAGTCCTTAGTGAGAAAACCTTTAATCATCCATCCTAATTCCTATGTCCATAGAGAATTACAGATGAAGTTAAGCAATCAATTATCAAGAATATTCTAGTTTCTAAAGGGTATCCCTAGTCCTAGGTGATATCTACTACAAAATGATCTAAAGCAAAGCATTAACAACGGCGGTCCAGCCTAATCGTTAATCAAAAATCAAACCTTGTTTGTTCGACAGAGCAAGCATTAAGAATAGCTAGAGATCAAATCAATTATGAAAAACAAAGAGATTGTTATTGCAATACTAATATCAGACTCGTTACAAATTCAAATCAGGGACACCCCTTAACATTAATGGGGGGGAAGGGGGGGTAGCTACTCATATGGTTCAGAGAAAATAAAATATAAAAATTAGACATTACAAGAATTGGAATGAACTTGGACCATTAATGGCTTCCGCTCATAAAAATCTTTAGTTCTCCGAAAACCTTGTGCTCTCCAATCTTTGATCGTACAATTCTTTTCTCATCCAAAAACTCTTCTAAATAGAGAAAAATCAAATAACAATAAGTGGAAATGCCAAAAATACCCTCCAGGTTAATATCCAGTTGAAAACCATAAAAAATAGGAAAATTTGCATCCAGGCCAACACGGCTCGTGTCAGGCAACACGGATGCCCGTGTATGCTCCCTGCCTCTTCAACTTCTCTTTTCTTTCTCTCAGGCCTGCTGGCTCGTGTTAGGTGACATGGGCACCCATGTCAGCCCACTATTTCTTCCATTATTTTATTTTTTTACTCCCAGCCTGACGCGGCCCGTGTCAGGTGACGTGCGTGGCCGTGTCAGCCCCCTGTAGGATGGGCAAAATTCCATGGAAACTCCGTATTTTTCCTCTTTCTCATACTGAGTTCTTTCTAAATGCTTATCTGAACCTAAAAACATTAAAGAGACACAACCAAAGCATGAAATATGGAAAAGGAGAAATAAAGTGACTAAACATATAACAAGATTAACTAAAATTAACGGTAAAAGAAAGCATAAAAACCACCGATCAGCATATAAGTTAAGGAATATTCAGTTAGAGCCAGCGCCCAATTGATAATTTGATTGTGTAAAATAGGTTTAGAAAGCATATATTTAATAAAGTCGAAATGAGATGAAACATAAACTTCAACTGGCTTTATATAATTATTTAATTTTGTATAAGAGAAGTGTAGACAAAGACACAATTTTTTTACTATATTATATCTTGTTTCTGCGTCATTCAAGACTCTACTAAGGTAATAAATGGCTCTTTCAATGCCATTTTCATCCTATTGAGCTAACATGCTCCCTTAAGTCTTGTCTGACGCAGCTATGTACAATCTCATACTCCTATTTCTACAAGGAGGCGCTAGAATTGAAGGGTGAACAAAGTAGTTTTTAATCCTGTTGAAATCTTCTTGTTGTGCTTGCCCGCATTCAAAACCTTATTGCTTGAGTAGAAATAGAGGTGAGAAGGCTTGAGTCTTGCCACTTAGGTTGGAGATGAACCTCCTCAGGAAATTGATCTTCCCTAGCAATGACTATAACTCCTTCTTTTTTGAAGGCGCTTTTGCCTCCGTGATGGCCTTGGTCTTGTTCTGATTAATCTCTATTCCTTTTCTATGGACCATGAAGCCTAGGAAATCCTCCGCCTGCACACAAAAAGCACACTTGAGAGGATTCATCTTGAGACCATGCTTCCTCATTCTTTCAAATGATTGTCAAATATGATCTATATGACTTCTTCCTGAAACTGACTTGACTACAATATCATCAATATAAATCTGCATAAAAGTCTCAATGGAGTCATGAAATATTAAACTCATTTCTCTTTGTTAAGTTTCCCAAGCATTTTTTAGGCCAAGAGGAATTACTACCCATTAGAAAGTGCCTAAGGCTCCAGTGCATCGAAAGGTTGTCTCTAACATGTCCTTTTTAGCAATGAAAATCTGATTATATCTAGGTTACCTGTCGAACATACTTAAATACTCACGGCCTGCAGCAGAATCGACTAGCATTTCTGCCACGGGCATTGAATACTCATCTTTTAGGGTTGCAGCATTTAAGTCTCTAAAATCTATACAAACCCTTAAACTTCCATTCTTCTTAATAATTGGAACAACATTAGCAATCCATTCGACATACCTGATCGTACGGATGAATTTTCATCTTAAAAGTATTTCGACCTCTTCTTTGATCTTTGAGAGAACCTCATGTGTAAAGCGCATTGGAGTCTGCTTGATAGGCTTCTTCCCAGGCTTTATTGGAAACTTCAGTTCTATCAGATCTCTGCTCAAACCAGACATTTTGTCATAATCCCATGCAAAGAAGACTCTGAACTCCTTTAGCAGTTGAATTACTTTGACTCTGAGCTTTGGGTCAATGTTGGCACTAATGTGGGTTGGCCTTTTTGTTGTCCCTTCTCCCATGTCGATTTCTTCCAAAGGATATTGTGCCAGCATTTTAATATTGTTTGCTATCAGATCTTTCACAAAATCCAAAGGCTCATCATCGTAGATGGCATCTAGCCTTTAGCTTTGCACTTCGACTTGATCTTTATCGGGTGGCTCCGGATCGAAACCCTTCCCAAGACCTTCAAAGTGCTTTTCTTTATTTTTGGCTTTAATAACCATGTATTTTACTTTAGCCTCTAAGGCCGCTTTTAATCTATTTTCGACTATATAAGCTGAAAGCTTTCTCAGCTCATGTGACTCAGTCATAGTCACTGAATTCTCTACCCTAACCCATAGGTTGGATTGCATCTCTTCCAAGGACAAAGTATTCTTCGCCTATCACCTCCTTGTACCACTGAAATTTGTGGGTCGGATGCAGGTACAACGAACAGAAGGCATTTTCTGTGGGAACCAGGTCGAACCCCGGTGGGTCACAAGGCACTATATGGGCTAAATTCCTGTCGAAATCTAGCTCGTTGACATGGTTGAATTCCATCATGAAGTTGCTCTGGTCCACCTCAATATTTTCGATAATCCCGTCACTTCGCCAAATGCAAATCTGTTGGTGAAGCGAGGAGGGTACTGCGCCTACTCCATGTATCCACTCTCTTTCAAGGAGCAGATTATAATTTGCTTTCGAAGCAATCACCATGAACATCGTTGGCCTAGTTATTGTGCCAACGGCCAAATCCACTTGTATGACTCCCATAGTGGTGCCCATCTTCCCTTCATAATTAGAAAGGACCATATTGTGAGACTTTGTGCCGGAGTCACTCTTCCCAATTTTCTTCAACATATAGTGCGACATCAAGTTAATTGTTGCTCCTCCATCGACCAGGATCTTGTTGACCCCAACATTATCTATCTTTCCTCTGATAAACAAAGGTTTGATGTGATTTTACATATTTGCGTCATGCCTTTTGAAAAAGGAATTTTACTCTTCGACACATACGTTATTTAATATGTAATAACACATTGGCCTGTGAGAGGCCACCTCCATTTCGACTTCGTCTTCTAGGTCTTCCAACTCTATAATCCTGTCGTACTCTCTAGATAAGACAGAAGCTACACTGCAGACATTGTTTAACGATGGCTCTGACCCAGAGTCGAAGTTATCTCTGAGCATATCATCGTTCGTAGCAACTTGATCTGATCTCTTTACCTCGTCTTTCTCTTTATAGCGAATAAACTCCTCTCGGCAGGCTTTTTATCATCCTTCATGTCTTTCACATTGCTGCTAAATTATTCTTTCGATCTCTCTACTACCTCCCTTTCAGCTTTGCATCTTCTCTGTTGTGATCTCCACTAGGATCTTGACATGGGATTTTTGCCTTTGTAATTCTCTGAGCACCATGCTGATTGTTTAGAGGCTTGAAACTCTCTTTGGTAAGCTATTAACGAACCTCATTCAACTTCGAAGTTCCGCTACTTTTTCTGGCCGTATTTCCTTTCTTCAGCCAGTTTTACCCACTTGTCCCTAGGGGCGTTTGCAGTGGGTTTAAATGTGGAAATCTTTTTTCCATCAAGCCTTTGTTCATTTTGATCATATCTCTCAGGTGTTCCTCTCCTGTCAAAGGCACCGTGATTCCTAGAATCCCACCAGTTATTCTTGGCCTTTGCTCGTCAAACTCTCTGAATATTCTCTGTAGCCTTCCTATCGAAGACCACACTACACCTAGAGCACAACATTACTTCAGAATTCTTTTTTTGGAACCTCTGAAGGAATTCAGCTAGATTATACTCTTGTTTAGGATAAGCCACCTTAACGTAATATTCCTGCTTGAGGCTGGATTCGTCTACCTTCATCGCAGATTCTTGGGTCATTTCAACCATGTTTACCCAAAGATTAGCACCTTCAGTAATGCCAAACTCTTGAAACTTAATCCTAAGGCCTTCAGCAGCCTTAGTTTCATTGTTAACTTACATGAAACCCTCAGTAGACTTATGAATTGTAATTGTTTGGTTAGAACCTTCAGTAGTCTCTTTGTAGAAGATTTTAGTAACTCCCTTGTCAAGGCCATCAGTAACCTCTTGGTCGAAGTTCTCAGTAACTTCTTAGGCGAAACCCTCAGCGGTTTCTTTGTTGGAATCCTCAGTGACCCAAACTATGAAGCCATCAGCAACTTCGACCATCACAATATTATCGGTGAATTCTTTAGTAACTTCTACCATGTTGACCATCGAAGGTTCAGCATAATGCACGTCTGCTACAAGTAGAGGGTCAGCGTCGATCTTCATCTGATTTTTTGACTTATCAATAAACATGAGTCTCCCCTCCTTGATGGAATTTTGAACAAGATCCCTGAAAAGGAAACATTGAGAAGTTTTATAACCCAAAAAATTGTGGTATTTACAAAAACCTCTCTTCTTTCTTTGATCTAAAGGTGGAATTGTAGCACCAGAAGGTACTATCATTTAGCTATCTTTAACTAATAAATTAAAAAAATTTGTCACACTTGGTAACGTCGAAGGTATAGGTTCTCTTAGGGAACCTATCATTCATCTTTGAATCGATCAGATTCTTTATATTCGGCGGTGTCAAGGCTTTGCAGAAGTAAGGTGGGCCTTACTTCAATTTAGCAAGGTCAATTTCACTATCGTCAAAAAAGGTATCAGTACTAGTTTCTTGTTCGTCTTTGTCGAATTCGATGTAGGCTACCCTTTCCTTTTTATTCTTGTTTGCCTTAGCCTTCTCAACCTTCAGTCATTCTACCTATCAAATTTTATCAGCCAACTGGGCCATATCTCTCAGATATTGGGTGTTGCAACTGCGAAAAGGGGTCGGCAGAAACAAACAGAAGAGTCGCCATCGAACGTTATTTATCCCAAAGAGAGGGAAAGGAAATGATCGAAGAAAACCTAAAAGAACGGGTAACGACAAGGTCATCTCAGCCAAATCTTGGGTTCAATAGTCGGTTACGCAAGGGGAAGGTATGAGCACCCCTCACGTTCGTTGTACTCAACGGGATCCACGCTTGTTGCCTAATCAAAGGGTGAGTTATCTAAAAGATATTGCTAAACGGGGGAGGGAAAAGAAAAAGGAGACTCGATAGAACATCACTGCCCAATGCCTACGTATTCCCTCGTGCAATGGGAAAGTCAGAGTCAACGTAGTTCAGAAAACTATAGATGATGTGGGGAAGGTTGCAATCTAAGACATCATCGTCTTGTGTCTGCGTATCCTCATCTAGTATGAGAAATCATAGCTAACTTAGTTCGGGTAACTAAACCACTAGTTGGTTAAGTGTTTTTTATGAGTGACGCTAAGTCTCCATTCCAGCAGTTAGGGTCGATGTCTGTTTGTGTAACACCTCAACTTTAATTGAAATATTTTAATTTATTTATTTAATTGGGAATATTCGTATTTTGGTGGTTTTCGGTGGTTTTGTAGATTATTCAGAATTATGCATTTTTGGATCATTTATTTAATTAATAGTATACAATATGGAAATATTAGTATTATTATTAGTTAAAATAAATATAAGTGAAATAAGGGTAATTTGGGCATTAAGAGGAGTTAGTAAGGGTATTAAGGGAAAAGCCCAAATTTGTGAGGCCCAAGTCTAGGTTTAACAAAATGGAAAATATGATGGAATTAGGATTCATTTGTTAAATCGTGAAAAGAATGGAGGCCAGAGCTCTGAAAAGGGAGATTGGAGGCAAAAGCTTCGGAGGATTCCCAGAGACATTTGAGAGGGATTTGATCGCCAATCAAGGTATGGGGAGTATAGCCTTTCATGATTTTCTATGTGAAGATTTCGATGTGATTATGGTTGATTTAAGATTTTACGGAGAATTATGGGGAAAATGGATTTTCGCCTTAGTGGCCTAAATCTATTATTGAGATTTTGACCGTGAGGATTATTTGGGTTAAGGAAGATTAGAAGGATATGAGAACAAGTGATCTATGGCCTTTGTGGCCTAAATATATTATGATGAACCTAACCATGAATTAATTAGGGAAAACGGAAACCTAGGCCTTCGTGGCCAAAAAGCTGATTGAACTTTGCTTAACCCTGTAGGAATATTGGATAGTGAGTAACTTTGATGCCTGCAGGGCAATTGTAGGGAAATTGTGATTTAGGACATGAATATGTTACGAGATTGGCCTAATAAACCATAGGTTTTGTGCCTTTATCGCCGTAGGACCTTAGGATGATTTAGGGATGTTTTGGGGGCATTAGGTAAGTGAATCGTAGAGCCTTTTGGGTAGAAATCAATTTTGGTGCGTAGCAGAATTTGCTGTCATCGCGTAGTTTGCCTAGAGAAGAAAGCTTCGCCTAGCGAAAAATGTTGTTCCCATATTCGCCTAGAGAAGAATCCTTCTCCTAGAGAAAAAAACTCGCCCCAGACTCGCCTAGCGAACGTAGCATAGTTTCGCGAATGTTAATCATGTGCAGCAATGCCGTGATGTTTGATTTTGTCATTCCTGTGATGAGTTAACATGAGTAGGACTAGTAAGTATATGTGATTAATAGATGATAGTATGAGGATTACCGCGAGTGTAATTTGATGAATTAATATGAGATGATATGGGATAATATTATGAATTAATATGTGATACTATGTGATAACATGATGGGTTAATATGAGTATGACTATGAGCTCTATGTGATTTGTACATGATTATATAATGACATGATATGTGATGATGATTATTATGATGAATTATATGATGACATGATATGTGATGATCATTATTATGATGAATTATATGATGACATGATGTGTGATGGTGATTGTTATGATGTGCTATGATGACGTGATGTATGATGATTATGATGATGAGCTATGACGTTTGATGATGATGAATATGATGAATGATGATGCATCTATGATGTTATTATGAGGATAATGTGTGACATGTGCATCATGCATTCATGTGCATCCGGACTTCGATTCAGAACCTCGATTACTTTGCCTTCAATCCCATTGTGTTGATGTGAAGTGTTATGATGTGCTCCGGTTCTCTAGTAGAATCGATCCTATTGATGGGGATCTATGGAGGGTTGATACCCCAGTGTCCATCTTAATGTGATGATTGGTACCACGTGCATTGAGTCTATGTTGCATTTGCATTTATAAGCCTTTTTTGTATAAATTATGATGTTATGGCCTTCGAGGCCTATTGAAGGATATGAATGTGTTGAATATGATTATGACACCATTTTATATGTTGATTTTTATACATTGATTATTATGAATTGTTTTACTCACCCTGCCTGTTTGAATGTTACCTCCACATGGGTAACATGCAGATACCAGGTTTAGTCGTGGATGTCGTTGAGGACTTCTGAAGTTTTGAGTAGTTGGCATTGGTCAACTTAGAGGGTCTTGCTCTGATAGTGTAACATCGGGTTATGGGTATTTAAGTTGAGTTATGTTTATTGAGTTTATTTTGATTATCTTCCCGTATGAGAAAACCTTGATTAGGCCTTTGAGTTCTGCTATTTTGTGTAGTTTGATGTATTTTTGAGGAAACCCGTTGTACACGGAGCATTGACTTATTTTGAGTAACATGAGAAATGTACGCCCTTTGAGGTGATTTTTATTGAGTTAAATATTTTACTCTAAAATCTGTGTTATTTTGCCGTAATATCTATGGGGTAGAAAAGGGTGTTACGTTAGTGGTATCAGAGCAGGTCGGTCCGTCCGGCCAAGTTGTGTAATGTTGTTTGTTCCCTTGTATGCGACATGTGTGTGAAAACACTATCGGTACACATTTGTTTTCTAACCTTTGTCTGCAGAAGTGGGAATGAAACAAGTGAGGGAGAAGTTGTGCTTCTCCAGGATGCTGCAAGTGCGGAGTGGTGGCTCAGTGTGTCGATGAACGCTCTTATAGTTTGGTAAAGATGGTTTGTACCCCATCATGATTTTCGGCTGTCTATTGACAAATTGAGGAACTGATCACCCTTAATCTCTTGTTGATAGTAGACGGGGTCATGTTAGATGGGATAGACGTGTCTTGCAAGCTTAGATGGCGTGAGCAGTGAATTGCTTTGGGTTAAGCTAAGTGCTTACAGATGGTTTTGATAAGTCGGTGCAGGATGGTGTCGAGATGTTTATTTTTGATGGAAACTTCGAGTGTTAATGAAAGTGGGGAACTTGGTGGTTACCATTTAATTGTTATTATTCTGGAAGTTTTTCCTAATGAGATAAGTGATGTACCACCGAAACATGAAGTGGAGTTTGTGATCAACTTAGTTCCTGGAACTAGTCCGACATTGATGGCTCCATATGTATGCATGCATTGGGATTGAAAGGGTTGAAGAGGCAACTTGAAGATTTGCTTGAGAAGGTTCTGTGAGGCTTTGGGTGAATTATAGATAAGTGAACAAGGTGACTATCGAGAATAAGTGTTCACTTCCAAGGATTAATGATTTGATGGATCAGTTGGTTGTTGCAAGTGTGTCCAGTGAGATAGATTCGAGAACTGGGTATCATCAGATTCCTGTGGGGGATGAAGATATTCAGGAGACTACTTTTGCAACGGGGTATGGACATGATAATTATTTAGTAGTGCCATTTGGGTGTGACTAATGCAGCATGTGGGTTTGTAGAGTATGAATAGGATTTTCCATACTTATTTGGGCAAGTTTGTGGTTGATATGATGAAGGTTGAATCTGTATAGCAATGGTAAGCTCCAAAACCTTGTATTTGAGATTTGAAGTTTTCTTGGGTTGACAGATTGTTATTGGAATTCATTGAAGGAGTTTTCCAAGTCATCTTTGTCGTTGAAGCAGTGGACTAGGAAGGTTCAAGCTTTTGTTTTGGGATGCAAAGTATGAAGAAAAGTTGCAAGAGCTTTTGAGAAGACTGACAACAACTCAAGTTATATTTTACCGAATCCGACAGAACCATTGTGGTACATTGTGATGCTTCGTTGATGGGATTGGGAGGTGTGTTAATTCAACATCAGCAAGTTTAGCTTATGCTTTAAGGCAACTTAAGGTACATAAGATGAATTATCTGATGCATGATTTAGAGTTGGTTGTTGTCATGTTTGTGTCGAAGCTTTGGAGGTATTATTTGTTTGGTTCGAGATTTGAGATGTTTAGTGATCATAAGAGTTTGAAGTATTTCTTTGATCAGGAAGAGTTGAATATGAGGCAAGGTAGAATGATTGGGACTTATGAAGGATCATGGTTTTAGGTTGAATTACCATTCGGGTAAAGCAGTCGTGGTAGCTGATGCATTGATTTGGAAATCTTTGCATATACCGATGATGATGGTAAAAGAGTTAGAACTGAGTGAGCAATTTTGTGATATGAGTTTGGTTTGTGAAGAGACTTCTTATAGAGTTAAGCTTAGTATGTTGGAACTTACTAGTGGTATTCTTGATGAGATTCGAGAAGGTCAGAAATCTGATTTGAGTTGGTAGATCGGTTGAATTTGATGGATCAAAGTTGAAGAGTTGATTTTCAGATTAATGGAAATGGCATCATGAGATGTCGTGATAGAGTTTGTGTTCCAGATATTGTTGAGTGGAATAAGAGTATTCTTGAAAAAGGACATTGGAGTAGACTGGGTATCCATCCTGGTGCTACGAAGAGGTACCCAGATTTGAGGAAATTGTTTTGGTGGCCAGGGATGAAGAAAGAAGTGGTTGAGTTGTATATGCTGGTTAGACTTGTCGAAAGTCGAAGATTAGACACCAAAGGTCGTTGGGTCTAAGGAAACCGTTGAATATTCTAGAGTGGGAATCGGATAGTATTTCCATGGATTTTGTGACAAGTTTGCCGAAGGCTTTGAAAGGATATGATTCGATTTGGGTCATTATTGATAGGTTGACTAAATCAGCTAATTTATACCGATGAGGATCAATTATTCGCTACAGAAGCTTGTCGAGTTATATATTGAGCAGATTGTGAAGTTGCATGGTGTTCTGTCAAGTATTGTGTCTGATAGAGATCTGAGGTCTTCATCGAGATTTTGGGAGAGTTTGCAGACGCTTTGGGTACCATGTTGAAGTTGAACTCTGCCTATCATCCGCAGACAGATGGACAGATAGAGAGAACTATTCAGTCTTTAGAGGATTTGTTGAGAGCTTGGGTGTTGGATCAAGATGGATCGGGGGATAGTTATTTGTCGTTGGTTGAGTTTACCTACAATGACAGTTACCATTCTAGTATCGGAATGGCACCGCATGAGGATTTGTATGGTAGGAGGTGTAGGACTCCTTTGTGTTGATATGAGTCAGGCGAGAGTGTTATACTCGGACCTGAGATTGCGTAAGTGACAACTGAAAAGATCAAGAGGATCCAAGGAAAAGAGGAATGTTTCGCAGGGTCGTCAGAAGAGTTACCATGATAAGAAGAGGAAAGCAGTTGAATTTCAAGGGAAAAATCATGTGTTTTGAGAGTTATGCCGGTAACTGGTGTTGGCCGAGCTTTGAAGTCTCGAAAGCTCACACATTGGTTTGTTGGTCCGTATCAGAGTAGCGCAGCGGAAGCGTGGGAGAAGTAGCATGTTAGACTGTTTTGCTGTTGTCGTTTGTGAAATTGCATGATGTGTTTCATGTGCCTAAGTTGAGGAAGTACATTGATTCAGATGACTGGTGTACAAGTGAGAGGTAATCTAATTGTTGAAGCGTTGCTAGTTCAGATTGATGAACGTGAAGCAATTTCGAGGTGAAGAGATTGCCTTGGTAAAGGTATTGTGGGAAGGACCAGCTGGGGAATGTTGGATTTGAGAGCAGGGAGATCAGTTGAGGGAGTCGTATCCGACTATATCTCCTTGAGATAATTTTCGAGGGCGAAAACTCTTTTAAGTGGGGGAGAGTTGTAACACCCCAAATTTAATTCGAATATTTTAATTTATTTATTTAATTGGGAATATTCGTATTTTGGTGATTTTCGGTGGTTTTGTGGATTATTGGGAATTATGCATTTTTGGATTATTTATTTAATTAATAGTATACAATATGGAGATATTAGTATTATTATTAGTTAAAATAAATATAAGTGAAATAAGAGTAATTTGGGCATTAAGAGGAGTTAGTAAGGGTATTAAGGGAAAAGCCCAAATTTGTGAGGCCCAAGTCTAGGTTTAACAAAATGGAAAATATGATGGAATTAGGATTCATTTGTTAAACCGTGAAAAGAATGGAGACGAGAGCTCTGAAAAGGGAGATTGGAGGCAAAAGCTTCGGAGGATTCGCAGAGACATTTGAGAGGGCTTTGATCGACAATTAAGGTATGGGGAGTATAGCCTTTCATGATTTTCTATGTGTAGATTTCGATGTGATTATGGTTGATTTAAGGGTTTTGTGGAGAATTACGGGGAAAAGGATTTTGGCCTTCGTGGCCTAAATCTATTATTGAGATTTTGATCGTGGGGATTTATTTGGGTTAAGGAAGATTAGAAGGATATGAGAACAAGTGATCTATGGCCTTCGTCGACTAAATATATTATGGTGAACCTAACCGTGAATTAATTGTGGAAAACGGAAACCTAGGCCTTCGTGGCCAAAAAGCTGATTGAACTTTGCTTAACCCTGTAGGAATATTGGATAGTGAGTAACTCTGATGCCTGCATGGCAATTGTAGGGAAATTATGATTTAGGACATGAATATGTTACGGGATTAGCCTAATAAACCGTAGGTTTTGTGCCTTTATCGTCGTAGGACCTTAAGGGTGATTTAGGGATGTTTTAGGGGCATTAGGTAAGTGAATCGTAGAGCCTTTTGGGTAGAAATCAGTTCCGATGCGTAGCAGAATTTGCTGTCGTCGCGCAGTTCGCCTAGCGAACAATGTTGTTCCCAGACTTGCCTAGCGAAGAATCCTTCGCCTAGCGAACATGCCAGCGAACGTAGTAGAGTTTCACGAATATTGATCATGTGCAGCGATGTCGTGATGTTTGATTCTATGATTCCTGTGATAAGTTAACATGAGTAGGACTAGGAAGTTTATGTGATTAATAGGTGATAGTATGAGGATTACCGCGAGTATAATTTGATGAATTAATATGAGATGATATGGGATAATATTATGAATTAATATGTGATAATATGTGATAACATGATGGGTTAATATGAGTATGACTATGAGCTCTATGTGATTTGTACATGATTATATGATGACATGATGTGTGATGATGATTATTATGATGAATTATATGATGACATGATGTGTGATGATGATTATTATGATGAATTATATGATGACATGATGTGTGATGATGATTATTATGATATGCTATGATGATGTGATATATGATGATGATTATGATGATGAGTTATGATGTTTGATGATGATGGATATGAAGAATGATGGTGCACCTATGATGTTATTATGAGGATAATTTGTGATGTGTGCATCATGCATTCATGTGCATCCGAACTTCGGTTCAGGACCTCAATTACTTTGGCTTCAATCCCATTGTATGGATGTCAAGTGTTATGACGTGTTCCGGTTCTCTAGTAGAATCGATCCTATTGATGGGGATATATGGAGGGTTGATGGCCCAGTGTCCATTGCACTGTCATGATTGATACCACATGCATTGATTCTATGTTGCATTTTCATTTATGAGCCTTTTTGTATAAATTATGATGTTGTGGCCTTCGAGGCCTATTGAAGGATATGAATGTGTTGAATATGATTATAACACCGTTTTATACGTTGATTTTTATACATTGATTATTATAAATTATTTTACTCACCCTACCTATTTGAATGTTACCCCCACGTGGGTAACATGCAGATACTAGGTTTAGCCGTGGATGTCGTTGAGGACTTTTGAAGTTTTGAGTTATTGGCATTGGTCAACTTAGAAGGTCTTGCTCTGATAGTGTAACATCGGGTTTTGGGTCTTTGAGTTGAGTTATGTTTATTGAGTTTATTTTGATTATCTTCCCGTATGAGAAAACCTTGATTAGGCCTTTGAGCTCCGTTGTTTTGTGTAGTTTGATGTATTTTTGAGGAAACCTTTTGTACACGGAGCATTGACTTATTTTGAGTAACATGAGAAATGTACGCCCTTTGAGGTGATTTTTATTGAGTTAAATATTTTACTCTGAAATCTGTGTTATTTTGTCGTAATATATGTGTGGTAGAAAAGGGTGTTACAGTTTGCGATAGAACGGAAAAATAACGTGCTCTTTTCTGAAAGTGATTTTGAAACAATCCCGAAGGATAAAAAAGTTTGAATTTTGTTAGAGTTTTGAATGAAGTGAATTGAATTTGTTTGAGATTCACGTTGCACTAAGGATTATGACATAGGAGCAAATGCGTCGCATATCGCCAAAAGGGCATCACTAAACACTCTATACAAGTGGGGAGAAACCCCTCACTCATCATTTCACATGTACTTAAGGCTCGTGGCACACAATGTTCATCGTTCTTTATTAAGTGTCTTAAGATTGTTTGAGATGATAAGAGAAGACACAAAAGAACACTAAAGGGAAACTGAGGATCTATTGCTATCATGCAAAGTGGTCCTAAAGTTAGGATGAAGAGGAAGTTTACCTAATGTTATCATACAAATGATGGGCCTAAAGTTGAGGTCAAGAAGGGACTATCCTAATTGTTATCATGCAAAGGATTGAAAGCCTAATATCTCTCTTACTCCCATCTTAAACAAAGGGACTAGGAATCCTAAGGGATCATGTGAGCAAGCACAATTAAACATTATACTAATCAATCACAAATGAAAACAAAACTCAAAACTTAAACAAGTCTCAAGATAAAAGAAAGAGAAGAAAGAAGAATGAGATGAAGGAGAAGAAACAAAACCAAATAAGTTCTAAACCCAAATACACACAAGGCATACATCACAAACAAGTCAAAATGAAACAATAATGGGCTCACATGCCCAAACCAAACTCAAAGATGGGAAATCAAAGCAAATTAGCAAACAATGGGCCTACACACACAAATGACTTAAAGTCTAAAAAGAAGTGATGTCAACCATCAAACAAAGAGAGATGAAGTCAAATGAGGTGAGAAAAAAAGTAGGGAGGTAGCATATAATATCATGTTCAACTCAATTCAAAGAGAAAAGAAAGAACACAAAGAGGATCAAACATGAACTCATCAATGGCTAAGCACTCTTCAACAATTAACTCAAAACATACAAGCCAAACATGGTTCAAATAATGAGATTAGGTCAAAAAAACAAGATGGGCAGTAGCATGAAAAAGAATATCAATCCAAACACAAACTCATGAATGGCAAGAAGAGACACCAAGATTCAAGTTCAAAGTATGTATCTAAACTAGGCAAGCATACACCTTGATGCAAACAAGTATTCAAGGAACGCACAAAGTGAAAGTTGATCAAGTAATACATACCATAACACCAAGTTCAGAATCATGATCAAACGATACACATAATATTCAAATCCAAAACATCAACCAAACTCAAGAAGAATCAAACTCAATTTCATGCACAAAAGGCTAGGTAAACATCCCTCAAGTTATCCATAAGAGAAACAAATGATCATGTGAATTAAATGAGAAAAAGTGATCATGCAATGAACCTCTAAACATGAAGGTCATAAACTTAAAAAAAACCAACACAATAGTTATCAAGCATCAATTGGATCATTCAAGAAACATCCTCAAGAAACTAGGTCAAGACATGCACAATATCATGGTCAAAACAACATCAACTTGATACATCATCCAAAAATAGAAAATGATCAAATAAATTTCAATTAAAAGTTTAAACTCAAGGCAAAGTATTCAAGAATAAGTGAGGAAGAGATCCCCAAAAGAAAAGTATGGATGTATCCTCAAATCAAATTAGTTAGGCAAGCAAGTTCACTAGTCGAGCAAGAATCGAGGGTCACAAATAACCACATAAAGAACAAACCAAAATGCACCATTCAATCATCAAACAAACACCCAAACATTACTCATTTATGTGTCAAATGATGGTGGAAATCAAGGCTCAAGAAAACACACAAAAGTCATCTACAACACTAACCCTAATCCAAGGTTAAAATGGTAAACACTCTTCACAAACAATTGAAAAATAAAATAGAAAAATTAATTAAAATTAAAAAAATTATAAAAATAAACTCAAGATGTCAAAGGAATAGAAACATATTTTTAAATATTTTTCAAAAGGTTTTAACAATTAAAATAAAATGCAAATAAAAAATGAAAAGAAAGTAAAATAAAATAAAAATGAAATGAGAAAGGGGGTGAACTAGCAGAAACAAACATAACATGAATTCAGTTTATAATGCGCTTGGGCCAAAAACAAGGGGGTGCCAACAAAAAAATGCGCATAGCCCAAGACCAATTAAGAAACAAAAACCAAAAAAGAACACGCGTGGAGGCTCATTAACATGACTTGGCTCCATATCACTGCCAACTCAACGCCATATCCTCAGGTCAAGGAGTAAACACACCAAGACAACTCATACGCCAGAGCTAGGGCTCCGGTCGTCTTCTCTGGTGGTCTCACTGGAGTTACAGAATTAAACATCATCAAAAACAACAAAAACTTACATCATTCTGAATGGAATTTCAAGGAGATCATGAATCAAGCATCAAAAAGCATTTATAGTGTCTCTAACATGAAGAAAACAGGCCACAAAGTTTTTTCATGCATATTGAAAACTTCACAAAACAAGACAACAACACCATATACATGCTTCTTTTACTTCCAGAAATTCAAACACAACAAACACACGTTCAAACGGACAATAAAAAGTGAGAAAAGAGGGAGAGATAAGGTTACCCCAGATGAAACTTGTACGCTTCTGTTCTGGCCTCAAATACTTCCCAAATCCACTCCTCTAGCTTCCTTTTGCTTTCAGAATGATGGTTCTAATCAAAGAATGGAGAAACGAGCTTGGTAAATGAAGATTTGAAAAGAGATAAAGTTTGAGAATGAGAGAAAATGTTTGCTAGGTCTGGCTGCAGAATGAGCTTCTCTTTTCTTTCTCTAGGGTTTTTTAGTTTATATATTGAGGCTTGAGTGGTTAAAAGAGTGTAACTGTGGTTAAAATTGGTTTGGTGAGTAAATTCAATGTTGAAAACATCTTGGGATTATGCTTTGAGGAACATGAAAGAGTGGTTGGAAAACATGTCCAACATTATGTCCCTATGAAGACTTGGGAAAAAAATCTAAGTCATGAAAGATGGCAACTTGGACCCTCATCTTTGATATGCCACAACTTGGTGAGTTTTGATCCAATGGATATGTTCTAGTAATGCATGGAAATCTTGAAAAATTATATTCAACTTTCATATTATGGAAAAATTCATTTGAGATCAAGAACTTAGTGAAAAATGCCTTGGAAACTTGGTTGAAAAATCTGTCTAACAACTTGCCAGACTTAAAATCTTTGGAAACTTCATAACTTGAGCTCTACATATCCAATGGAAATGATCCAGTACTCAAAAGAAAGCTTGGAGGATGCTCTACAACTCTTATGTTGTAGGAAAATTCATTTGAAGCTTGTATCACCATGAAAAGTGGGCTTGAAAGTAGGTACCTCAAACTGATTTTTCTACACTTAGAAAACTTCTAAGTGTTGAAATGTCACAATCTCCATTTTTCCAACTTTAGCTCATCATATCTCCCAAACCATGAATCTTTTGGACATGTCTTCTTCCATAAAATTGTAGTTCATGATATCCTCTTTAATTTTATAGCAATTTTTCCTTCATTGGATCAGAAAATGAGAAAGTTATGGAAGTTGCAAGATGGCTAGAATTAGGGTTTTCTACACTTAGAAAAAATTTCACCAAAACCCCAATTTAGTCAAACTCTTGATTTTATGTTTCTACTTGATTCTTCTTATTCCAAACACATGAAATCACTTGAAAATATCTATCATGCCCTTGATTGACCTTGATATTCAATATCTTGACCTAATTGAATCACAGTTGACTGTTGTTAAACAGATGAAACCCAAGGACCATTTCCACTGACTAGGGCTCTTATGATGGTTTGTGATGACACATAACCCATGTATGAGGCCCCCAAGGTGTGTGTTGAGATTTAGAATCATGTCTTGCTCAAATAATTAGCCACAAATTTCCTTTGAACCAGAATCTTAACTTGTTACCCATGAGATAGGAAGAGGAGAATCAATGATTGTGTTCTTGATTCAAGTGGTTGATTAACATGCCTTGATCCCTATCTAAGATCAATGCTATATACAAATGCTAATGCAAAAATGATATGAAACATATGCCAAGATGAAAGAAAAGGATGGGCAAATTTTGGGGTGCTACAGCTGCCCCTATTCAAACAACTTGAACCTGAAGGGATGAAAAGCGACTACTTTCAAACATTCAAGGTAAAAGGTGATTGAATACTAAAAGAACCCAGAAATTTGCAACCTGCAGAGATGCACATAGGATAAAGTGATTGCCATCCGAAGGTGAACTTAAAAAATGTGGGTACCAACCAAAAGTTAGGATAACCGGAAATGCAACTGATCAAGAAGATAATAATGGCTACTAACCAAAAGTTAGGATCAACAAAGAGTAATAACCAAAAGTGGTGAGATAGAGGCTACTAACCAAGAGTTAAGATCACCCAGACGCTGTCCGAACTACCAATCAAAAGTTGGGATCGTCCAAAGGATTACCAATCAAAAGTTAGGCTGAAGACTATTAACCAAAAGTTAGGATCGTCGGAACACCGACCGAGGGCGAACACACCAAAAGGAAGACTACCAACCAAAAGTTGGGATAGCAATTTCACAGAAGAGCATAAATGAGGACTACCAACCAAAAGTTGGGATAGCATCCAAACAAACAGTGGACTACCAACCAAAAGTTGGGATAACCTCCAAACAAACAAACAAATGGATACCAACCAAAAGTTGGAACCACCAGGATGCCGACCGAGGGCGAACTTACCAAAAACGAAGATTACCAACCAAAAGTTAGGATAAAGACTCCGCGGGGAACAAAAGAAGATTACCAACCAAAACATGGAATAAAGGTTACTAACCAAAAGTTAGGATCACCAAAAAGGAAAACTACCAACCAAGAGTTGGGATCGTCAAAAAATAAACAGATGGCTATCAACCAAAAGTTGGAATCTCCAGGACGCCGATCGAAGGTGAACCTACCACAACGAAGACTACCAACTAAGAGTTGGAATAACGGCTCTGCAGAGGAAACAACAGAGGGCTACCAACCAAAAGTTTGGATAACATTTAGAAAACAACGGACTATCAACCAAAAGTTGGGATAACATCCAGAAAACAATGGATTACCAACCAAAAGTTGTGATAACATCCATAAAGACAAATGCGTTGGGGATGACCAACCAAAAGTTGGAATAACATCCGGGATAGGCAGGAAGTAGAATCAACCGACTCATAATTTTAAAAGAATACCCCGCAGAAGGGGAAGACAATCTTAAACAAATAAACTCTGCCGGGGAGTAAAAGTAAGAGGAAAACATCTATCAATAATTTCTGCTAGGATTAAAGTACCATAAAGTCTCATGAATTATACCATTGTCTGCCGGAGAGATATCTGGCAATAAAGATACCAAACTTGGCTTATGCTTCTGATGCATATGTTTGAATATGGCGTAATGCTCTATACAAAATGGAAATGCTACGCGTTTGGGGAAGATGCATTGCAAATTATATGCAAAAGAGAACCACCAAGAAAAGCGCTGAGAAAATCCACAAACAAAATTTGCTGAGGAAGGTCCACAAAATGGCTTCCATGAATATAATTTTCATTCTTCTGGTAATTGAGAAAGACATCTCTTGGGAGATTATTCCAAAAAAATATGACTTCGAAGAATGCCAACGACCATTAGACTTTGTTGAGGATATCATCCATCGTTGAATTACTCGTCGAAGGAATCAACATCAATCTCTACTTGGGGAGAGAAATCCATGACATAGATCCTGTCGGGGAATAACATTCAACCTTTCCCTGTTGCTGAGGAGGAATCTCAATCTTTTCCTGCTGGGGATAAGTACACACCATTGCTCGCGAGATATTTCTGATCTGACATCAATACTCTATGGGGACACAAAATCTCTATTGTGGAGTAGGTCATGTCATCTTGTAAACAATCAATAAACAAATAGAATGTCTTGTATGCAAAAATGCCTATTTCGATTACCATCCATGACACCATTCAAGTAAATCATTATTTTTGATATGATTCACAAAGCCTCAAAGTTTTCATATACAACGTTTATGAAAAATATCGGACGTTCCTTTTTTGCAAACAAAATAGTAAAAGTAAAAATAGGAAATAGAAAGCTCTTTGCGCACCTTATGGTCAAAAGCCTTCTTCATTCTTCTCTAGTATAGTCGACCGTGGGTGATAGCTGCCAATCTTTTTTATCAATCAAACTAAGTTTATTCAACCTAGCCTTTACCCATTCTTCCTTATCAAGCTTCACATCAGACAATACCCTTAAAGAAGGAATCTCGACTTCTAATGGTAGGACAACTTCCATACCATATACCAGCGAGAAAGGTGTTGCCCCAGTCGACGTACGCACCAAAGCATGATAACCATGTAAAGCAAATGGCAACATCTCATGCCAATCTTTATAAGTCACCACAATCTTCTGCACGATTCTCTTGATATTCTTATTTGATGCCTCAACAGTGCCATTTATCTTTAGACGGTACGGAGAAGAGTTGTGGTGTTGAATTTTGAAACTTTGGCAGAGCTCCTTCATCATTCTATTAGTAAAATTCGAACCATTATTAGTAATGATTCGTTCCAGTATTCCGTAACGGCAGACGATGTCCCTCTTTATAAAATGAGTAACCAATTGCCTGGTGACATTGGCAAAGGAAACTGCCTCTACCCACTTAGTGAAATAATCAATTACTACCAAGATAAAGTGATGTCAATTAGAAGCAGTCGGCTCAATTTTTCCAATCATATAAATGCCCCACATTGCAAAAGGCCAAGGAGATGTTAATGCATTTAGAGGGCTTGGTGGCACATGCATTTTATCAGCATAAATTTGACATTCATGGCATTTCCTGGCATACTTAAAACAGTCAGACTCCATGGTCATCCAGTAATACCCTGCTCTCAACAGCTTTCTAGACATTGCATGACCACCAGCATGAGTACCAAAAGAACCTTCGTGGACCTCTTCCATCAGAAAACTTGCTTCATGCTCATCCTCACAACGTAACAAAACATATCAAAGTTTCTTCTGTATAACATATTGTCACACCCTCATTTTCACCTCGACAATTTGCATATCATACATTCATCATGATCATCACATTTTGGAGCATATCAAGCATAGGTGATGTAGGAGAAGTCTCAAGGAAGGTGGTGGCTTCAAATTTGGTTTTGGGTTTGATTTAGTTTGTTTTTTTATTCATTATCCAATTCAAGAGGAGGTTTGACCTGGTCTTGATCAAAACTGGGCCAAAGAAGGATTGCACCTACTAGTAACTTCTAGTCATGTATCACCTTGCATGAGAGTGTCATTGAAAAAATATCATGTGACTAGGTATCATGATCTTGACAATGTTGGCAACTTGATGCTCAAGATTGATTAAAAGGGGGTATGTTCTTAAAATTTTCATTTAGCCCACACTTCACTCAGTGGAAAATTAGGGTTTTGGATCCAGAAATCATAGACATCTCTTTTGTCAAGATTCATCAAGCTACCAAATCACCTTAGGATAGTACACCAAGTATCCCTCCATGCTTTAGGGTCTTTTCATTTTACAAAGTGAACTCTGCAAAGGCAATGATATTGTTGTAAGATCATCCATGATGGAATGCCTTTGTCAGGGTAGGATATTTTAATGGTTTGAATTGCAAGTTTGGAACAGGGAGCAAGGCATCATTAGTTTTTTTATTTCTTTGGTTTGAAGTTTGATTCAGACTTAAATTGAAGGATAAATGGAATTCATTCAAGTAATTTCAAGATGTCTAGCATATGTGAGATGCTAGCACTAAGGATTTTGTCTTTGTAATTAGTTTTGAAATCCTAATCCATTTGTCTATAATCATCATGCATAAAGTTCAAGATTTCAAAAGGGACCTCGTGTTCCACTTTACCTCAGAGGTTCTTGTATCATTCTAAGACGTATGTTTTCATTTTTGAACAATCTCCTTTCCTTAAATAAAAGGGAATGGGCAAGAGCTGAATTGCAATGAGGGTTCCACGAATCATGGGCATTACATCAAATGAGAGTGTTAAGTTACATTCAAAATTACAAGAACACGGGACACAAGTTAATAAATAAAATTTTACAAGTCTTGATGAAATTTAAGCCTAAGAGGTTACAAAAAGTACAAGATTTAATTTGGTGCCTTGTGTGCTTTGTTAAACGCCCCAAGATCTTCATGTTAAGCTTCATCCTCCATTGTTCTAAACCACTCAATCCACTTTCATCCTTAGGTCAAACCATGTTTTCCTACAAAGCACCATTATCAAAGTCATGTCAAAATTCAAGTTATGCCACAAGAATTCCAAAACAAAAATTCACCATAGTCATACAAATTCATGTCACACGTGATCAATTCAAAATAAAATACAAATCAAGATACAATTGAGAAAAACAGCAAACATTTTCATGCTACATCAAGAGTTAAAAACTTTGTCACAATCCACACAATAAACAAGCAAGATCAAGTTACCAATTTGACTCATGACACGCTTCAAAACAAGAATCATAAAATCACTAATTTTGCTTTTCAAACCAATCACCAAAATCAAAATCCAAATTCATATTAATTCGAGTCATACCAAGACAATGCCAAGGCATAAAAAATGTTACCAATCCATCTTAAGACTTGCCAAAAACAATTCAAAGTTCAAACCAGCATTTAAACACATATGCATTTGAGTTCAAGTCATCATGAAATCCAAATCACAACCAAAGTCAAAATCATGTCATAATTCAAGTTATCTCAAAGACAATTTCAAGATATGTCACTATAACATGCCTAATTCAGTTCACATAGTCGTGATTCAATGATAAACTACTCTGACATTTCAAATTCAGTTCCCATATAGTTCATGTTTTATTTGTATCAAGGACAGAATGTCAGAAGCAAAGCAAGTAGGGACCATAAGGAGGCAAAATTCAGAGTTTGGAAAAAATGGAAAATCAAGGCAATACCAAAACACACAGTACAAAAGTTTTTACATGAAAATTGAAAAAAGTAATTAGTAGCAGACAAGACCATAACCGTAATAGGACAGGGATTTCAGAGTTCTGCATATTTTGGTATGCTAAACCTAATTTGATTCAATATAAATGAAACCTCGTTTCAGAGAACGAGGCATCAAAAAGTTTGGAATACAAAAAAAAACCCTAATTTCTTGTCTATGTAATTGCCACCATACAATAGAGAAAACCTTAAGATCTCTACCAAAAGAAAAACCTAGAGAGGTGGTCGAGAAAAGAGGAACGAGGGAGAGAGTTCATACCTACAACTCGAAGCTTCAAGGGTGAACCTTCTAATCCAATCCCTTCTCTACATAAATCCTTGCGCGTTTTAACATGCTTTTCTTTCCGTCTTGCTCTTGTCTTTGTTTAGATATATTTTTTTTAGGGTTAGGTTTTTTTGGTGAGAGGGAGGTTTCGATTTGAGTATTTTCATAAAGATTTTGGGGAAATTGTTGGAGGATTTGGGTTCAGGAATCTTTTTTAGGAGGGGTTAATGTTTGATTTAAGGTGAAATGGATGGCGTTCGCCAGAGAAGACGGCGGTTTTCTCTGTCGCTCATCTTCTCCGATGATTTTCTTTTGATTTCTGATGATGATGTTTCGTATGTAAAGAGAAAGAGAGAACTTTAGTGGAGAGAGAATTAATGAGAGAAGAGAGTGAGAATCCGTTGAGTGCTTTGCATGTGTATTGTGGATATTGATGAATTTTCGCTCTTGGCATGCGTGTCACCATTCTGCTTGATCATTTAATGTCCTTAATGATGTTAGAACACAGATTGATGTTCAATATATCTTTATGTTTTGATAATAACACTAATGAAATTTTGTATTAAGAAAATATATACTCTAATTTTGTTCAAGTATTTTTGTTTCAGATATTAAAATAAATATTCTTGTGGAAGCAAAAATGCATCTGAACAGTAGTCTACGCAAAGCTCTGAAGCATCAGAAGCAAGTTTTTAGAAGACTCTGAGCGCTGCCAGAAGAGACTCTGAAGCAGAAGCTGCAGAAGCATCTGAAGCGTAGCTGAAGATTTTGTATGAAGAGTTTAAAGCATTGTTTCAGAAGACTCTGAATGTACTTTACGCTGCAAGTACAAAGGCTCTGATAAATAAGTATGCTCTGATCAGATCACTCACGCTGAAAGCACTATTGTTGCAACTCTTATATTATTGAATCTGATCTGAAGAACAAGAAGCACATCAGTGGATCTGATGTTGTTTACGTTTGAAAAGATGTCAGCACATGAATAGACTTGGTACTATTCTCAACGTCCTCTCCAACGGAACTATTCCTTATTTGTGATAGACACAAGGATTCAGGCAAAAGGCATTTCTCTTAACATTCCACTTCTGAGAAAGGAAAATTCATGTGAAGACAAAAGGCTACAGCTACTCTACTTGCAGAGTCTTCAAGCATTTGACTTTCAGCACTATAAAAGGACGTCTTCTACATCTCTTCAAAGTTGACGAATTACTGAGAAATCAAATAAAAACTACTCTCAAGCTCTCATACAAATTTGTTTCATAAGCTGAATAGTTTTTATTTGTTCTTAATCTAAGTGTAAAAATCACAGTTTGTGATATAGCTTTTTCGAAGCATCTTAAACACTTGTTAGTTTACATTAATTTGTAAAAGGTTCCTTAAGAAGACCAAGTTGTGGTCAGGATTTCTTGAGAAGACTAAGACAGTTGTTCTTAGTGGTTGACACTGTAATTTGTTTGAATATAGTGGATTAAGTCCTTGTGGAGAAAGGCAAATCACCTTGATAGGGTGGACTGGATTAGTTGAGTTCAACGAACCAGGATAAAAATATTGTGTTGTTTTTATCGCCATAATCTTTTCAAAACCCTTATTCAACCCCCCTTCTAAGTGTTTTTCTCACCTTCAGTTAGCATCAGAGCTCTGGTTCTGTTAGTGCTCTCACTTCACTGTGAACAGAAAAGATCCAGTTGAGAAAACTCTTGATATATTTTGGTTGATACATTATGGCTGAAGCTTCAACATCCAACAACAACAGATATGAGGACAGAGATAGAATCAGCACTAAACCCCTTATGTTTGATGGGGAGAAGTTTGACTGTTGGAAAGACAGAATTGAAAGCTTTTTTCTAGGATATGATGCTGACCTTTGGGATTTAGTCATTGATGGCTATGTTCACCCCACTGATGGGGATGGGAAAAAGATAGATAGAAGATCTATGACTGAAGCTCAGAAGAAAGAATTCGGGAATCATCATAAAGGAAGAACCATACTACTAAATGCTATATCTCATACTGAGTATGAGAAAATTACTAACAGAGAAACAGCATTTGGTATGTTTGAATCTTTGAAGATGACTCTTGAAGGGAATTCTCAAGTCAAGGAGACCAAGGCTTTGGCGCTGATCCAGAAATATGAAGCCTTCAAAATGGAGGAATTTGAATCTGTAGAAGTTATGTTCTCTAGATTCTAGATTCTCACAGCTAGCTTAAAAGTTCTGGACAAGGGTTACTCTACTGCTGATCATGTTAAAAAGATCATCAGAAGTTTGTCAATCAGATGGAGACCAATGGTCACTGCTCTGAAGCTAGCAAAGGATTTGAACAAGATCACGCTAGAGGAACTGATCATCTCTCTAAGGAGTCATGAGATTGAACTAGAAGAAGACGAACCCCAGAAAAAAGGTAAGTCTGTTGCTTTAAAGTCTAACAAATCTGCCAAAACTTTGCAGGTTTTAGAAGAAAGTTCTGAAGAAGAAGATGAATTGTCCCTGCTGTCCAGAAGGATCAACAAACTCTGGAAGCATAAGCAGAAGAAATTCAGAAAATTCAGGAAACCAGATCAACATAAAGAGTCTTCTGGACATAGAAGATCTGGAAAGAAAGAGGTTGTCTGCTATGAATGCAAGGAACCTGGGCACTACAAAAATGAATGTCCAAAGCTTTAGAAGGAGAAGCCAAGAAGGAAATCTGATCATAAAAAGAAAGTTCTAATGGCAACCTGGGATGATTCAGATGCATCTGAATCTTCATCAGACTCAGATGAAGAATGTGCAAACATGGCACTCATGGCTGATGTAGAAGACCATGCAGAAACATCTGGATCAGAATCAGAATCAGACTCTGAGGAGGTATTTTCTGAACTTTCTAGAGCAGAACTTATTGAGAGTTTATCTGAAATGTTGGAAAACTATAGTAAGATTAAGCTCAAATACAAGAAGCGTGAAAACGGTCTTGTATCTGAGAATGATCTTCTGAAATCCGAAATTGCTGAGCTCAAAGCAAACAATTTGAAAATTAAAAATGAATTAGAAAAAGCTCAACAAGACTCTGAAGTTGAAACTAAGTCAAAATTTAAAAATATTTTATAAGAATATGACTATAGTTTTCATAAGTTTCTGGCAAGAAGCCTAGAGAGAAGCAAGATAGCTTCAATGATCTATGGTGTAAGCAGAAATAACAGGAAGGGTATTGGATATGAATCTTCTTCTGAGAAAGATTTAAATCCAACATATGTTGATAAACTAATCATTAAGCATAATCCTTTGTATTCTACTTTTAAGTATGGTCATCTTAATGATATTAAACACACACGTTCTGTTCAGAATATTCCTGTGTTTAAACCTAAAGTTAGTCAGAACAAACCTACTGTCAGAAGACAGAAGTTCCGACAAAACTTTAAGGCAACTAACCCTAAAGGACCCAAAAAGATCTGGGTACCTAAAGACAAAATAATATCTGTTGCAGACATCTTTAGCAGCAAAGTCAAAACACCAATCTTGGTACCTGGACTCTGGCTGCTCGCGTCACATGAAGGGAAAAAGGTCTATGTTCCAAAGCCTGGAACTTAGATCTGGAGGAGACGTCAAGTTTGGAGGGAACCAGAGGGGCAAGATAGTTGGCTCTGGAACTATTGGCAATGGTAATATTCCTTCCATTTCTAATGTCTTACTTGTTGAAGGATTAACACATAACTTATTGTCCATAAGTCAATTAAGTGACAATGGTTATGACATAATCTTTAATAAAAAATGTTGCAAGGCTGTCAGTCAAAAGGATGGCTCAATCCTATTTAATGGAAAGAGGAAGAACAACATTTATAAAATCAATCTTTCAAAACTTAAGGTTCAGAATGTAAAATGCCTTCTGTCTGCTAATGATGAGCAATGGGTCTGCCACAGAAGATTGGGGCATATTAGTATGAGACGTATATCTCAGATTAATAAACTCAATCTGGTCAGAGGACTTCCTCAGTTAAAGTTCAACTCAGATGCTCTTTGTGAAACATGTCAAAAAGCAAAATTTTCAAAATCTTCTTTTAAAACTAAAAATGTTGTTTCAACCTCAAGACCATTAGATTTACTTCATATTGATTTGTTTGGACCAGTGAAAACTGCATCCATCAGAGGCAAGAAGTATGGGTTAGTCATTATTGATGACTACAGCAGATGGACATGGGTGAAATTCCTAAAACACAAGGATGAGTCACATTTTGTGTTCTTTGACTTCTGCAAACAAGTCCAGAATGAAAAAGATTTTAAAATTGTTAAAGTCAGAAGTGATCATGGTGGTGAATTTGAAAACAAATATTTTGAAAAATATTTTAATGAAAATGGCATTGCACATGATTTCTTCTGCCTTAGAACTCCTCAACGGAATGGAGTTGTAGAGAGGAAAAATAGAACATTGCAAGAAATGGCCAGAACCATGATCAATGAAACAAATCTGGCAAAACATTTTTGGGCAGAAGCAATTAACACAGCTTGCTATATTCAGAACAGAGTGTCTGTAAGACCTCTTCTGGAGAAGACTCCCTATGAATTGTGGAGGAATAGAAAGCCTAACATTTCTTATTTCCATCCTTTTGGATGTGTATGTTTTATGTTGAATACTAAAGAGAATCTGAATAAGTTTGATTCTAAAGCACAGAAGTGTTTCATGCTTGGGTATTCTGAACGCTCTAAAGGCTACAAAGTATACAATACTAAGACACAGATTGCGGAAGAATCAATTCATGTTAGATTTGATGATAAGCTTGGCAATCAAAAGCCAAAGCAACTTGTTGATTCTGCAGATAGAGAAGTGATTCTCACAGACTCTGAAGACTCAGAGGCAGAAAAGGCTCAAGTGAAAGAACCAGAAGCAACGCCAGATGCAACTCCATTGGCTGCTCAGATGAACAATTTGAATATTTCTGAAGAACCAAATGTTAAGGGATCATCATCCAGAATCAAGGCCTCTCATCCAAAGGATGTGATAATTGGAAAGAAGGATGACCCTATCAGAATAAGGCCTTTCCTCAGATCATCTGCAACGTCACTTTTTGGGTTGGTGTCTATCATTGAACCAACTTATATGGATGAGGCTCTGAATGATAATGAGTGGATACTTGCTATGCAAGAAGAGCTAAATCAATTCACCAGAAATGACATTTGGGGTCTGGTTCCAAGACCAAAAGGATTCAATATTATTGGAACTAAATGGGTCTTTAGAAACAAATTGAATGAGCATGGAGAATTTGTAAGAAACAAAGCAAGGCTAGTTGCTCAAGGGTATAGTCAGCAAGAAGGAATTGACTACACAGAGACTTATGCTCCTGTGGCCAGGGTAGAGTCTATACGCCTACTCATTTCTTTTGCTGCACAAAATAACATCACTCTTTATCAGATGGATGTTAAGAGTGCCTTCTTAAATGGTATTATAGAAGAGGAAGTTTATGTTCATCAACCTCCTGGTTTTGAGAATGATAAATTTCCAGAACATGTTTTTAAACTTAAAAAATCACTTTATGTTTTAAAACAAGCTCTCAGAGCTTGGTATGAGAGATTAAGTAATTTTCTTCTGGAAAAGAATTTTATCAGAGGCAAAATGGATACAACTCTCTTCTGTAAATTATTTAAGAAAATTTGTTAATTTGTCAAATTTACGTAGATTATATTATATTCGGATCTACCAATATTATGGTGGGAAAGGAGTTTGCTCTTTTTATGCAGGCTGAATTTGAGATGAGCACGATGGGAGAACTCAGATTCTTTCTGGGCATCCAAGTCAATCAAACTCCAGAATGCACTTACATACATCAGACTAAGTATGTGAAAAAGCTTCTGAAGAAGTTTAACATGACTGAGAGCAAATCAGCAAAGACTCCAATTCATCCTACAAGTACTATTGGAAAGGAGGAGGTAAGTAAAAAGGTAGATCAGAAGCTCTATAGAGGTGTGATTGGTTCTCTTCTGTATCTGACTGCTTCTAGACCTGATATTCTATTCAGTGTTTGTTTGTGTGTCAGATGTTGCTAATGCGAAAATTAGGTGCCGGCAAAACAGAAGAGTCGCCACCTTTCGTTATTTATCCCACAGAAAGGGAAAGGAAACGATCGTAAAAAACCTGACAAAAAGGTATAGGACAAGGTCATCGCAACCATTGTCTGGATTTGGGAGTCGGTTACGCAAGGGGAAGGTATTAGCACCCCTTACGTCCATCTACTCGATGGGATCCACGCTTATTGTGTTTATCTGACGGGTTGATTATCTATCTACGCTAAAAGTCTGGTCTGAAAAGAAAAGAAAATGACTCGGCATAACACAACAGTTCTATGCCTATGTATTCCCGTCTGGAACGAGAAATCAGAGTCAACGTAGTTCACCTAACTACGGGTTACGGGGAAGGTTGCTCGCCGAGATATCGCATCTCGTGCCTACGTACTTTCACACGATGCGAAAGATCAGAGCAAACGTAGTTCGGGATGAGGAGACACAGGTTTGTCTTTTTTATCCGAGTAGGATTAACAGACGGTTCCAACAGTTTGGTGTATGCAGCTCGCTCAACGGAGACTTAGGTGTTTACCATTTGCGGTAGAACCGGGAGTTAACAGAACTCTCTTTCTGAAAAGGGTTTCCAAGGATTAAAGGTCCTAGAGGACAAAAAGAGTTTGATCTTTGTTTTCTGTTTTTTAGAAGAAGTATCTTTTATGGATGTTTGCAACTAATATCGCACTAGAGACTATGACCTGAGAGTGAATGTGTTGCATGTCACCCAAAGGGTGCCATACTAAACATCCAAGCTGTTGAAAAGAAACTCTCCAACAACCCTTTATCAAGTAGCTCAAGGCTCGTAGCGTATGAAATCAGTTAACCTTTATTACTGTATTTTGATTTGTTTGAAGATGAGGAAAGAAAGGACCCACTAAAGGGGAACTGATCCAAACCTAAAGTTGTCATGCAAAGTTGATCCTATGGTTGAGGTTAGGAGGGAACTACCTAATGTTATCATGCATGGTTAGAACCCTAATGTCTGTCATAACTTCTCTTGAACAAGAGAAGTCAGAGTTCCTAGGGGAGCATGGCAAAGGAAATCAGCAAAAGAAATAACAGTAAAGAAATAACTGTAAATAAAATGCATGCAATGCAACAAAAAGGAAGAAGGAGCCAAGCTCAACTTCTAGAGCAAGCAAATCCAAAGGCAACACACAAAGCACAGGCAAGGGAGACAGACTCAACCTTAAGCTAGCAAGCAAAGCCAATCAATAACAGTCAAGCAGAGGGAGACAGACTCAACCTCTAATGCAGACAAGCAAAGGGAGCTAGTCTCAACCTTTAGGATGCTCTTAGGCCTAGAATCAACTACATGAGTCCTAGTATAAATGCAAGATACCAAGCAGTCACACAAGCAACAGTCAAGCAATCAGAAAACATAGCAGACAAAACAGCTCAACAGCAAAGCAGATTAACAGCAAAACAATCAACAGTCTGCAAACAACTTGAAGTCCAAGCCATCTTCAAGAAAAGGAAATGAAAGCTCCAACAACAGAGAAGAGAGTTAACATCAATATTATTGATTGATGATGGGAAGCATGATGGAAACCAAGGGAATCCATCATGGCACTCAACCATACATCAGAGATAGGCATCCTCAAAGGTTCTACCTCTTGTGAAATGCCACACATCCTTCCAAAGGAAATATGAGGCTTTCACATAGGGACCTTGAATCATAGGATGAGGATGGAAAGCAATCAAAGCAATCCATGTTTATTTGAAGAAAGAGAAATCAAACTAGGCTCTTCCTAAACCCTAATTAAACAAGCTACAAGAAAGCTACTAAAGGGAGGTCTAAACACCAATTCAAGCCTAGGTATTCAAGCTAAAGAAACCTCAAGATGTCTAATGAACCACCACAAGAGATTTAAAAGCTTATTTGCCCTAAAATCCACCTTTGAGATTCAACTAAGGGAAGAGCTACACTAGAAGCACCCTAATCAATACCTTAAAAGTTAAATCTACTTAAAATCCTAAAACACCTTCTAAAATTCTACCAAATTTTCTAAGGGATCCTAAACATGTTATTGATCTGTGGACAAAGGATCAGAGCCTTAATCTAAAGGGAAGGCACCTAAAGATATCCTAAAACCCAAAGAGGTCAAAAGAAACCCTACAAATGAGGGGTCAAGGGAACTAGGCCTAAACAGAACCTAATGTTATCTAAAAAATCTAAATTAAATCCTAAGGGATCATGCATCTCTAATCTACCAGCTAGCCAAAATTCAGCCCCAAATTCTATACCAAACAGCCAATCAAAATTCAGCAAAAACATGAAGAAATAAGCCAAATTAAAGAAATAATAAAAATGCAAAAAATCATATTAAATTGAAAATTGCATGAAAATGAAATATAAAAGCATCATAAAATCAAGAATAAAATCTAGATCATCCACATATTTTTATGGTATTTTTCTGATTAATATTGAAATTAATATGAATTAATCATGAAACAAACAATTAAAATAAAAAGAAAATCAATTAAAAGAAATAAAATGATGGGAATAAATCGGGATGGTTGGATCTGATGACTAAGTCTGATCATCCAAGGGATCTGGAGCTGCCAGCGCATTAATGAAACGCGCGCGTTTCACTTGGTCAAGGTCAATTCTGAGGACTAATCACGAGCGTAGGATGTGTGGACAAAGTCATGGTTTCAAGCTGATCCAAGGGTGGGAAGGTCATCTTCAACCTTTTCAAACTCAGATGGAGGGAAGTTTATAGCGGTGGCCGGAAAATGACGCCGATCGTCTTCTCCAGCGAGACATCATGTGCAGGTCAAGGAACCTCAACAAAGTTTACACAGTTCCACTCCATTTTTCACGTAGATCTCAAATATCACATCCATTTCTCCTAATTCCTTCTAGAATTCAAAACACTATAGAAATCCTAAAATGCACCAAGTTCTAAAATCTCATCAATCCTTCGATTGAAACCACAGATACTTCACAGATCATCATAAGCTATCTAGATCATGTTAATTCTCAAAGATCAAGCAGTTATAGGTCTCAACAGAAAATTTCTCTCACCTAGAATTGTCTCTAAACTCCACAATTTTGATCCAGAATCCATCTATAATCTCTCCTAAACCTTAACCTCATGCTAAAACATGCTAGATCATCATGAATCTACAGCAATTTTGAAAGTTGCATACCTGAGTTGAAGCTTCAAATTGGAGCAGTTAGAGCACGATCCTTGGCTTCAAACTGTGCAGATTCACTCTATGATTGATGTTGAAGATGATTCAATCCTCAATTGGCCTTGAATCTCTCTAGAACTGAAATCACGATTTCACACTTGAAGCTTGAAATTCAACTTGCACTCTCTGGTTCTAGCACGAAATGAACACCAAACTTGATCTGAACCTTCCTTTGAACTTATATAGAGTGAGTTTGGGTGATTGGGAGGCCCAATGAAGGCCCAATCATGGAGATCCAATTTTCACTTTTCCTTAAAAATTCCAACTATGGTGAACACAAATTCTGGGCTCAAACTTCTCCAAGAAGCTTCAATTCCCTTGCTTGTTAACTGTGGAGAGTATTGGGATCAAATTGAGAGCTTAATATTATCATATGACCAAGGTTGGATATGTTACTTATTTATGAAGCAACAAAGTGAAACACTATGAATTATACCTCAAAAGGACTTTCCAATATTTCCAATGTGTTCAAAATGACTTTTCTGATTAAAATGAGCACCCATTTGCATTGGTTTGAACACATATGAATTAATTTTGAATTTTTCACTTAAATGCCTTTAGATTCCCCTTTTGTCAATTTCCTTCAAACCAATTCCCACCCTAAGCCAAATCAATTCATCCTTGATACATGTTTGACCTAAAAACATCATTTTGAGCAAGTTTTGTGTTGGACAAAACTTCATTTGAAGCTTGCAAGATAGTGAAAATGGCCTATAATCTCACTTTCCCAAAATACCCCTAACTTGTAAACCTCATAACTTGAGTTCTACAAATCAGATGGAAGACTTCTAGTACAATTTGGAAAGCTAAGATCAAGATCTACAACTTTCATGTTGGCAAAAAGTTTATGAGAAACACCCTTCTAGGTTAAAAGTTCCATGGAAGTTGGTTGACTTTTGCAGACAAATTTCACATTCATCTGATGACCTGTAACTTGTCTGGATCATAACTTGAGTTCTACAAATCCAATGGAGGACTTCTAGTACTCAAATTAAAGCTAAGAGCATGCTCTACATGTTTCATGTTGGCTAAAAGTTGAGATGAAACTTTTATCTTGAGATAAGTGGTATTGAAGTTAGGCACTAAATAGGGGGTTTTACCCTGAGAACCCTAGTTTAGCAACTCCTCACACTTTGAACTTCTTCTTAGATTGATCTTGGAATATCCCTTCATGTACCACACCACAAATCTCCATGACCCCAAAGACTTAGAAATAGGTTTTGATCCTCTTCAATTGCACAGTTGACTTAGGGTTACTCAGATGAAAACCCTAATTGCAACACCCTCAATTGTGGCTCTTCACATTTGGCATAATGATTTAACTGAGCTCTCTCATGACCCTCAAGGCACTTCAATGAGCTCTATCCACACTCTATCCATGATCAAGGCCTCACAATCCACTGATAGTCTTCAATTGGCCCCCTGGTTAGGAGATGAACCCTATACCATCAACTGAACTTCTCAAGAACCCAACCCTCTTCCTGATGACTTTGGTGACCCCTCAAGCTTGAATAAGACCTCTAGCTAGGCTCCTCTTGATATAAACCACATTTGATCCCCTGCAAAATGAATAATACTATGCTATGCAAATGCTAGGACAATGCAATGCTAATGCAAAGAAACATAAACCAAGTAAGAAAGGGTTAGGCAAATTTTGGGGTGCAACAGCTGCCCCTATTCAAACGGCTTGGACCTGACTGGATGAAAAGCGAACGACTTTCAGGAAATCAAGGTAAAATAAGGTTGAATACCAAAGAACCCGGAAATTTGTCAACCAAAGAAATAAACTACACAAACTGCTTGGGGAACAGAAATCCAGATAACTAAATCTGGTTGTCACGGCAACAAATTGATCAATCGTCTGATACAGAACCTGATCTTAATATCAACAACCTGTGTGACACCACAGGCATTGAATCCAAACAATCAACCTTTAAACACACGCTATAATAAGAGGGCACTACGTCTTAGGACCATATCAAAATATTAGCCTTGACCTTCCATTTCTGAAGAAACGAGCCTGCACTACGTAAAGCGCGTCATCCATGTACTATCCTGGATCTTCCATTTCCGAAGAAACGAGCATACACTACATAAAGCGCGTCATCCATGTACTATCCTGGATCTTCCATTTCCAAAGAAACGAGCATACATTACGTAAAGTGCGTCATCCATATACTATCCTGGATCTTCCATTTCCGAAGAAACGAGCATACACTATGTAAAGTGTGTCATCCATATACTATCCTGGATCTTCCATTTTCGAAGAAACGAGCATCGCACTAAATACAAGCGCGGATTGTCAATATCTCTGACCTTCCATTTCCGAAGAAACGAGCATACACTGCGTAAAGTGTGTCATCCATATACTATCCTGGATCTTCCATTTCCGAAGAAACGAGCATACACTACGTAAAGTGAGTCATCCATATACTATCCTAGATCTTCCATTTCCGAAGAAACGAGCATCGCACTAAATATAAGCGCGGATTGTCAATATCTCTAACCTTCCATTTCCGAAGAAACGAGCATGCACTGCGTAAAGTGCGTCATCCATATACTATCCTGGATCTTCCATTTCCGAAGAAACGAGCATCGCACTAGATAAAAGCGCGGATTGTCAATATATTATCCTTGACCTTCCATTTCCGAAGAAACGAGCATACACTGCATAAAGTACGCCATCCATGTACTATCCTGGATCTTCCATTTCCGAAGAAACAAGCATCGCACTAAATACAAGCGCGGATTGTCAATATCTCTGACCTTCCATTTCCGAAGAAACGAGCATACACTGTGTAAAGTGCGTCATCCATATACTATCCTGGATCTTCCATTTCCAAAGAAACGAGCATCGCACTAAATAAAAGTGCGGATTGGGCATCCAAAGAATTGAACAAGCAACTCTACAGGGAAAATCTAGCTACCACTCCAAAGTCTAATTATGAAGCCTTTTAATGCTGACGTAACAGCCATTCGAGGAGAACTCTGCCGGGGAAATTCTGACGTCAACTGCCAGACATTCACCTTGATCAAAAGGTAATGACCTCAAAGGCCAAATCCGTGAAATCTTTTATTTTAAAACACTGACGTAACAGCAACCTGAGAAACTCCGCCGGGGAAGAAGAGAAAATTAACCAAGCAACTCCGCTAAGGGAACACATAATAGGACGAACGTTATCATCACATATCTCATGCCAAAAATTCTAATATTCGAAAACCATCCTGAACAAGAATTCCAATTACCTGCAGGGAAGAGCATCTGAAAACAAAGGGATAACCAACCTGGCTTATGTTTCAAAATGCATATGTTTGAAAATGGCGTAATGCTCCATATAAGATGGAACGCTACACATTCGACGATGAAATGCAAATATGATGCAGATATGATGATATATGCAAGATGCAAATGCAGGCGCGGGCTGTCGGAGAAAAGCTGGATACATAACCGCTTCAGCAAAATAAATGCTGAAGACAAAGCCAACTCCGCTGGGGGAAGAAACGGTCCTGTTGGGGGATAGCTTAACAAATACGTAGTTACGAACTCTGCTGAGGATGATCAACCTATTGGAGGAAAGACAACCTGCTAGAGAACAAAAAGAGCCATCTTGCTTAGGGACGATCCTTTTTAAAACCACTGGCAACCTGGTTGTACCCTGTGAGGTCTTCACTAGGGATTGAATGTACACACTGCTGGGAATGCACATTACTGCCTGACCGCCTGCTAGCTCGCATCCAACCCTTCTGGGGATGAAAATTGCGACTTCCATCTACTGGGGGGAAATACGATCACCTAGAGCCTGCTCCTACGTTAAGGGACTCTGGCTGGGGAAACATAATCCCTTGGCTTTTTTCTACGAAGGTAACGACCCTGCAAAACATGAACAAGAACAAGACATCCTATACAAAAGGGAATATCCAGGTCAGTATTCGTGACAATTGTTCAGTCAATTCAAAGTTTTAACAATTATTGGTCGAGGCCTGCAAGTTTATGCACATGCAAGTTTATAAAAAACATTGGCATTTTCCACAAACAAAACAGTAAAAGTTAAAACAAAAAACAAACATCAAGTACTGAATAGTATGCGTTTATTGATAACGGGCCTGTAAATAGGTAAAAATTTTACAATGGATGCAACTCCTGAAAAGAGGAAGCTACAAAAATAAATACAAATATGTACAGAGGTACAAAGAAATTTGTATACATGTAGGCAACGTGGTACAGACAAACACCATGAGCTGATCCTCCTATGACTCGCCTGACTCCGACGCTTTCCCGATACTCCGTCCTCGGAAGATATTGACTTGGATAATCGATCCTCGGGTACTCCCAAACCACTAAGCAATGCAGTATCAAACTCGGACCGCGGTCATTTGCTTTTTCAATCCCCAACTTTTTCCTGAATTGCCCTTTGTGGGTTTTCAATTCACCGGGATATCCTTTTTTGCCGAAGTCGCCTTTTCAGGTTTTCGACTTCGCGGGTGTACATCTTTTCAATTTTATCCCTAATTTTTGCCCGAACCCTTTTTTTTTCTTTTTGGTTCGCCGGGATGCCCCATTTTTGCCTGGACCTTCTTTTTTCTGTCCAGCGGGTCTCTTTAAGCAAAGTATTTTTCAACTGCGTCCGAGTTCACAGGGGATGTAAAATCCTCGCCATCCATGGTGGACAACAGTAAGGCTCCTCCAAAGAAGACCTTTCGAATGATATATGGACCTTCATAGTTGGGAGTCCACTTGCCCCTGTGATCTGATTGTGGTGGGAGAATCTTCTTCAGCACAAGATCGCCCGTCTGAAAGCTTCGAGGGCGCACCTTCTTGTCAAAAGCTTTCTTCATCCGGCTCTGGTATAACCGACCATATGCGATAGATGCAAGTCTCTTCTCATCCATCAAACTGAACTGATTCAGCCGGTTCTTTATCCACTCTGCCTCATCTAGTTGGACATCAAGCAAAACTCTCAAAGAAGGAATCTCAACTTCTAATGGTAGGACAGCTTCCATACCATACACCAGTGAGAAAGGTGTTGCCCCGGTCGATGTGCGTACCGTCGTATGATAACCGTGGAATGCAAAGGGCAACATCTCGTGCCAATCTTTGTATGTCACAACCATCTTCTGAACTATCTTCTTGATGTTCTTATTGGCCGCTTTGACAGCGCCATTCATCTTGGGCCGATAGGGAGACGAATTGCAATGCTAAATCTTGAAATTTTAGCACAATTCCTTCATCATCTTGTTATTCAAATTCGAACCATTGTCAGTAATGATTCTTTCAGGAATACCGTAACGACAGATGATGTCCTTTTTGATAAATCGGGCTACTACTTGCTTGGTAACATTGGCGTAAGACGCTGCTTCGACCCATTTGGTGAAGTAATTGATAGCTACCAAGATGAACCAGTGTCCGTTGGATGCGGTGGGCTCAATTTTCCCAATCATATCGATGCCCCACATGGAGAAAGGCCACGGGGACGCCATAACATTTAAAGGGCTTGGCGGCACATGAATCTTGTCGGAATAAATCTAGCATTTATGGCATTTCTTCGCAAACTTGAAACAATCTCTTTCCATCGTCAGCCAATAATACCCTGCCCGTAATAACTTCCGAGCCATAGCGTGTCCGCCGGCGTGCGTGACAAAGATTCCTTCGTGGACCTCCTCCATAAGCAGATTAGCTTCTTTCTCATCAACACATCGCAAAAGCACCAAATCATGGTTTCTCCTGTATAGAACACCATCTGGATTCAAGTAGAAGTTGCCATCCAATCTCCTAAGAGTCTTCTTATCGCGGCTGGATGCCCCAGTCGGATACTCTTGGTTCTTTAGGAAATTCTGGATATCAAAATACCACGTCTTGCCATCGGAAGCTTCCTCAATGGCGAATATGAAAGCGGGCCTATCAAGGCGAGAGATAACTATTCTGGGAGCCTCATTCCAGAAGTTAAGTTTGTACATTGAAGACAATGTCGCAAGAGTGTCAGCCTACTGATTTTCTGCCCGTGGCACATGGTTGTTGCACCCTAAAATTTGCTCAACCTATTTCACCTGATTTATGTTTTAATTGCATTATCATTTGCATATTGAATCATGTACATAATCTAATCATTTGCATAGCATAGCATAGCAAGGCATCCAACAAGGGATAAAGTGCCATTCTTATCTAAAGGAGCACATCAAAGGGCCTTATTCAAGCTGAGGAACATCCAATTCATCAAGGAATAGTTTGATGCTTTGGGAAGTTTGAGGGTCAACCAGTGGACTTTTCTCCTAATCTAGGGTGTATTGAGGGTCTTCAATGGAGGTTTGAGCTATGAATTGAGGGTATGGAAGGTGTACAAAGCTTATGAAATGCCTAGAGGGTCATGTTGAAGATGAGACAAGTCATTGATTCAAGTACAAGAGCCACAGTTGAAGTGCAGTCAACTAGGGTTTCATCTGGGTCAACCCTAGGTCAACCCTAGGTCAACTGAGTGATTGAAGAGCATCAAGGCTTAATTAGAGGATGTGGGATTCATGAATTTATATGTTGATACATGTTTGGTGTTGTGCCAAGGGCAAATCAAAGAGAATCAAGAGGAGGAGGAGTTACCAAATTAGGGTTTTAGTGTAAAATCCCTTAATTTAGGCCTAACTTCCAAGCCAGATAAGTCAAGATGCAAGTTTCAAATGGATTCTTGGACAACATGAAACTTGTAGAGCTTCTCAATAGATTTAATTTGAGTACTAGAAGTCTTCAAGAATATTTGTGGAACTCAAGTTATGGTTCTTGCAAGTTATGGGTCATCAGAGGACACTGAAATTTATCTGTGAAAGTCACTTGACTTCCAAGCAACTTTTGCCTATGAAGGAGTTTTCAAATGGATTCTTGGCCAACATAAGAATTGTAGGGCTTGATCTTAGATTTAATTTGAGTACTAGAATTCCTCAAGAGGATTTGCAGAACTCAAGTTATGATCTTGGCAATCCAGGGGTATTTTGGGAAAGTTGAATTATAGGTCATATTTCAACATAGGTCAAAATCTCTATCTTCCACTCCTCAAATGGAAAAATGTTCAACATGAGATGTGCTTAGAATGGTGTTTTTAGGCTAGGTAAGAGGTCATGGGTGATTGGAAAGGCTTGTATCACAAAATTGCAAAAATGGCCTAAAATAAGGGTGAATTTTAAATGAACCAAGGATGAAAATTGGGATTTTTAAGCTATGGGTCCAAACCTAGCCATATGACATACCAAATTGATTGGAAATCACATTTTGAAAACATTGACATTGCCATATTTTTGAGTTGAGGGATAATTCTATGACTTGCTTTGTAAAATGGTTACTTACATCATAAGTAACAATTGCAAAACCACACTTCAATGCATAACCAAGGCTCTAATGAATCCTAACACATTCAATATGTCATCTAAGGAGAAATTGGATCATAATGAGGCTTGGAAGCAAGCTTAAAACTCAGCTGCCATGTATGAGTTTCTCATGATATTTTCAAATGCAAGAGATATGGAACTTCTCATTGGATCAATCCAGAAGTTTCTAGAGCTTTCATTCATGTTCTATATAAGGATTAGAAGTGATCTAAGGCATTGGTTGGTGGAAATTGAGAGATATTGGAGAGATTGAACCTTGAGTTTTCAGTTTGCAAAACAGAATCGGTTACAGCCATTTGATCCATTTCAATCCAAATTCTTGATTTCTACAACTTCCTTTGGTGTTGGTGAGTGATTCCAGATACAATTTAAGGCAAGATTGGTGCAAAATCGTGAGAGAGCATTTTGGATTCATCTCTTGCAATTCATAATCAGATTCAAGGATTCAAGAGGTTTTAATCCAATTTGATGCATACAGAAGCTTGATTATACTTCATTGAAGGTATCTGGATAATCTTGGAGCTCAATTTAAAGGATTGCTTGGTCTGTTCACTCGATTTTTGTAGGTATGTAAATCTTATCCTATGGCTTGATATAGGTATAATTGCTAGGGTTTAGATGGTTGGATGAAATGTAGATCATTGCTAGGAGCTTTCTGGTAAAAAAATTCAAGGATTGGAGACATTTTTGTAGATGACACCATTTTTGTTCAGGGATATATCTGATGATTCTTGGTGATATAAACTTAGTTTGATAGTGGATTTTGCTCAGTGTAGCATGAGGATGATTTTAGGCCTCTCAATTTTGAGTTTGGTGATGATTTAGGTTTGAACACTTTCTGAATATTTCATCGTGTTTTGAGGAGAAGAGGGTTTCAATACAAATGGATAGTATGGTTGAGTTCCTTGTGGAAAAATGAGCAGGATGATGTGTTTATGTTAGGGTTTTGATGAGGATTAAGAGAGTTGCGTTTGGAGAAGATGAAGGTTGAAGCTCTGTTCATCCATGGCTTCCTTCTCCCTCCAAAATTCAAATGAAGAAGACGATAGGATGGCCCTTGGATCAGTAGTGGACCTTTGACTCAACCATCATCCAATGGCCACGAGCGAGTCTGAGTTTGTGAAAGAATTGAGAATGATGAAACGCTCTGTTCCATTAATGTACTTGGATGGGCTTCAGGATTTTGTTGCTAACCACACCCCATTTACCAGGCCCACTTGAAAACACACGTAAAAACATTGCTATTCATACCAGCGTTTTTCCTTTTTTTATTTGTTTTTCCATTTGATTTTCTGACTATGTTTGGGATTAATGCACGCTGGCTACTAACACCCCCCTCTGAGCCCAATTGGTGAAGTGAACTGATTCTGATTGCTATTTGTCACGCCTTCTTTTCATTTTCTTTTATTTTTCTTTTATTTCCACATTTATTTTAGGTTAATTAGAAAATTCATAACTAATTGAAAAAAGATCATTTTAGGGTGAGGATTTTTTCCTTGTTTTCCTTAGGGTTTCTAGAATTTAATAAAACAATAAAAACATTAATTCCTGCATTTTTTATTTTCTGGCATATTTTACAATTTTATTGATTTTATTTTGCACTTGTTTGATACCTTATTTTGCTGAATTTAGTATGAGAGATTGGTGAGTGTTTTTGAGTTGATTCTTGTTGGACTGATTAGATTAGAGGTACATGCTCCCTTAGAGATTTTTCTCATATTTTTATGATGAAATTTAGAATAGTTTTGAGTAATGAACTTTAGGATGCTAGGATTAGGGTTTTACAATACTTAGGTGTAGTTTAGGGCATAGTTTGGAGACTTAGGGTTTGATTTAGGCCTTGGGGTTTATGTGGGGTATAGGGTACATAGTTAGGTTCCCTTAGAAATTAATCTAGGATTTTAGGATGAGTATTACTATTTTCTTTGATTTTTGCAAATTGGTTGTTATTGGTGTGTTTCCCTCTTGGGATGTTGTTGTGTTTGTTGGGTTTTGGGCATTTCAATTGGGTGTTGGGCTTAGGCATGGTTTGTTGGAGCTAATGAAGGCTTTGGAGATGATGGGAGACAAAGGATGGAGCTTGAAGCATGAAGATTCTCATCCTTGAAGGTTGCTTTTGAAGACTTAGGAGATAAGAGATATAGGGAGAGCCTTAGAGTAGACTGATTTCTTCTGTCAAACATAGAGAGCTTCTTGTGCCTCTATTCCATCCTATGACACAAGGTCCCAAAAAGAAGTTCCATCTCTCCTTAGGAGGGATGTAGAGCATGCTTTGATTGGGTAGAACCTTGAGGATACCTTTCACTTGCTATGTTAAGACCTTGGTGATTTCCCTGGGTTATCATTAAGCTTCTTAGCATTTCAACTCCATCTATCATTAGTTGATCTTCCCTTGAGTGTTTGTATTTGAAAAGGGGAACCTCTTGAAGATGAAGTTCATTAAAGATTGGTAAAGATGAAGCTTATGCCTATCAAAGCTGGTTAGCTGTGAATTAGGGTTTTGCTGTTGTTTGAAGCTGTTTATTTGTTGAGGTTCAGTGCTTGCCAGAGCTTGGAGACCTTTGGAGACAGGAGCTTATCTAAAGCTTGGGGATCCTTGAAGAGTGAATATGGGATCTTGCTTGAAGATGTCATTGTTGTCAATCTTTTTGCTGTTAGTCAACTTTAGCTGCCAGAGCTGTTGATGTCAGAGTTGTTGCTGTCAGAGCTGTTACTGTAGGAGTTGGTGTTGCTGTCAGAGCTGGTGTTGGGTTTTATTTCTTTTCTGTATTGATTGTTGGCTTGTTCAGCTTGCCCCCTTAGGTTTGAAGTGAAGCTGTTTCACTTTGCCTATTGTTTTCCCAGGTTCGAGGTTGAGTGAGATTCCCTTGCCTCGCTTGTACTGCTGCACCTCATGCATATTTACTGTTTGCTGTATAGCTGCTGTTTCTTTTCCGTTTATCCCCTAGGATCTCTGATTTCCTCTGTGCAGGAGGGAATTATGACAGACATTAGGTTGTAATCCATGCATGACAACATTAGGTTAGTTTTGATTCCCATTTCAAACCCTAGGTTTTTAGAGTTCTTTCTCTTCTATCTCAAGACAATTCAAAACATAGTAATAAGGATAATTGACGTCGTATGCTATGAGCCTTAAGCTATTTGAGAGAGGGTTGTTGGAGGGTCACTCTTCAGTAATCTGATTGCTTAGTGTGTTACCCTTAAGGTGACGTACGACGTAGTCACTCTCAAATCACAGTCTCTAGTGCGTCAGAGATTGCAAACATCATAAAAAACAGTTCTTGCATAAAAGACTGAAAACAAACATCAAAGTGTCATTTCTGTCCGCTTGGACTCGTAATCAGGAGAAAAACCTTTTCAGAAAGATAAAAAACAGTCAGACAAATCTGTGTCTTCTGTAGCCCGAACTACGTTTGCTCTGATCTTTCATGATGTATGAAAGTACGTAGGCATAGGATGTCGTATCCTAGCAAGCAACCTTCCCCTCCTTTCCCGTAGGTAGGCGAACTACATTGACTCTGATTTCCCGTTCCAGACGGGAATACGTAGGCATAAAGTGCGATACTTTGCCGAGTCATTTGCTCTTCCTTTTAACCCCAGACCTTTAGCGTAGATAGAATAACAATCCGTACTAGGAAACAAGCGTGGATCCCGTCGAGTACAACGGACGTGAGGGGTGCTAATATCTTCCCCTTGCGTAACCGACTCCCGAATCCAGGATTTGGTTGCGACGACCATTCCTTTCCCATCTTTGCGTTAGGTTTACTCTGAGCGTTTCCTTTCCCTCCTTTGGGATAAATAACGCACGGTGGCGACTCTTCTGTTTAGCCGGTGCCGATTTTCGCAGTAGCGACAATGGTGAAACTCTACACGATCAAAGAAATGCAACAACCTCCTTGCATAATTCATGTACGGTATCAGATTAGGATGACGAGTCTCCCGCTCTCCCTTGATCTGGTTCACGACTAGCGCGGAGTCTCCATGCACATCCAGATTTTTAATCCTCAAACCAATAGCCTCCTCGAGACCCATGATACACGCCTCATATTCAGCCTCATTGTTGGTAACTGGAAATGTTAATCTGGCAGTAAACGGGATGTGCGTCCCATGGGGTGTCGTAATGATTTCCCCAATTCCACTTCCATATGAGTTAACAGCCCCGTCAAAAATCAATTGCCATTGGGAACTCCGCTCAGGACCTTCACCATGCAACGGCTCCTCGCAGTATTTCATCTTTAAGTACATGATATCCTCATCAGGAAAATCAAACTTCATTGGCTGGTAATCGTCGATTGGCTACTCGGCCAGGTACTCTGACAGTACGCTACCTTTGATAGCCTTTTGCGAAACATATTGTATATCGTACTCTGTCAGTACCATTTGCCATCGGGCAATCCTTCCCAAAAGTGCCTGCTTTTCAAAGACGTATTTGATCGGATCCATCTTCGAAATCAGTATGGTTGTATGATTCAGCATGTATTGTCTCGGACGTTTGGCAGCCCAAGCAAGTGCACAACACATCTTTTCGAGCATCGAGTACCGGGATTCACAGTCTGTGAACTTTTTACTCAAGTAGTAAATCGCATGCTCTTTTCGTCCAGTCTTGTCATGTTGACCGAGAACACAACCCATACTGTTCTCAAGAACCGTCAGGTGCATGATCAGTGGTCTTCCGGCTACTGGAGGCATTAAAATCGGAGGTTCCTGCAAGTATTCGTTTATTCTTTCAAACTCCTTTTGACAATTTTCATCCTAGACAATTGCCTGATCTTTTTTCAACAGTTTAAACATTGGCTCACACGTGGCTGTGAGATGAGATATGAACCGGGCAATGTAGTTCAACCTCCCCAAAAAGCCACGAACCTCTTTCTCTGTTTTTGGCGCTGGCATTTCTTGTATCACTTTTATTTTTGCAGGATCAACCTCTATTCCTTTTTCACTAACAATGAACCCCAATAGCTTTCCAGATCTCACCCCGAAGGTGCACTTATTAGGATTCAGCCTCAGCCTGAACTTCCTAAGCCTCTCAAACAATTTCAGAAGATTCACCAGATGCTCCTCCTCCGTCTGGGATTTGGCAATCATATCACTAACATAGACCTCGATCTCTTTATGCATCATGTCATGAAAGAGTGTTGTCATAGCACGCTGATATGTTGCCCCAGCGTTCTTCAAACCAAAGGGCATCACTTTGTAGCAGAACGTTCCCCACGGGGTAATAAAAGTTGTTTTCTCCATATGCTCCTGCGCCATCTTAATCTGATTATAGCTCGAAAAGCCGTCCATGAAAGAAAACACAGAGAATTTAGCAGCGTTGTCGACCAACACGTCAATATGAGGAAGCGGGAAGTCATCCTTAGGGCTCACCTTGTTCAGATCCCGATAGTCAATGCACATCCGCACCTTACCATCTTTCTTTGGTACAGGTACTATATTGCGACCCAAGGAGGGTAAGTTGTAACAGCTAGGAAACCAGCGTCCCACTGTTTCTGTATTTCCTCTTTAATCTTTACGGCCATATCTGGTTTCGTTCTTCTGAGCTTTTGCTTGACTGGCGGATAGTCTTCATGCAATAGCAAGCGGTGGACCATAATATCAGTATCTAGCCCAGGCATATCCTCATAAGACCAAGCAAAGATGTCACTATACTCTCGCAGCATCTCGACAAGTTTTTGCTTGATATCGCTTTGTAGCGCGGCCCCTATCCGGACATTCCTGACAACTTCTTTCGAACCCAAATTGACAACCTCGATATCCTCCTGATGAGGCAGAATGATCCTCTCTTCTTGTCTCAAAAGACCAGTCAGCTCTTCTGGTAAGTCGTCGTCCTCAACAATCTCTTCCTCGGCTTGAAATATCGGATGCTCAAAGTCGAAGCGAGTCATAGGGAGTTCTTGGTCGGTATCATCTAAAATATGGATGCTGCAAGAGAAAGGGTTAAATGCTTCAAATGATATGCAAACGAAGCACACAACCACATTGACATTTTATTGTGAAAACAAAACAGAAAAACAGGGATCACAAAATTTGCATGAGAAAAACGCCTTTATTTGATGATGAAAGCAAAACATACACATAAACAAGTAGGTCCTGAAATAAAATCACTATGCCCCGGGTAGGACATAGGATTGTACAATAATCGAAAACAAGGCATTATTGTTTCGTCGTCACTTGGATAAAGTCCTGGATAGACCAGTTGCAGAGGCTTTGTCCTGGCTTACTGGGCTTTATCCATGAATCCATGTCACAGTCGCTATCTCCATCTTCACTGTCAGTCACGGGATTGATTATTTCAAAACTGAATCCACCTGGAGTGAACACAATCGACCCTTTGAACCTTGGCGCGCTCTGTGATGAAGATGACGACGACGAGCGATACCCTAACCAAATTTATCCTGCTTAACAGGAATCTCCAGAACTTGACCCCAACCTTTAGTCTCTCCGGCCTGAACCACCGTTTGGGCTTCTCTGTACGACGACATAGCCACCTCTGACCCACTGCTTATGACAAGAGATTTGTCTCTGATCTGCACCCCTTCAAAGGCTTGGCATAATGTCTCATGGATCTCGCCATCCACTTTGACATATTTGAATGATGACAAGTGACTTACCAGGATGTCTTCCTCCCTACACACAGTGACAATGCTACCACCGAACATATATTTAAGCTTTTGGTGCAACGTAGACGTCACAGCCCCTGCAGCGTGAATCCAAGGTCGTCTGAGCAAGCAGCTATAAGCTGGCTGAATGTCCATGATATAAAACACAGTATCAAACACCTCTGGACCGACCTGGATTGGCAAAGTCAATTCTCCAAATACGGACCTCCTAGTCCCGTCAAAAGCTCTTACTACCAAGCCGCTTGGCGTGCATATTATACCTCGGGTATCTAGCTTCAACAAAGCCTTCTTGGGCAAAACATTCAGGGACGAACCAGTATCAACAAGGACATGAGACATAACAGTGCCCCTACACTCAACTAAAATATGCAACGCACTGTTGTGATTGCGGCCCCTGGGTGTCAAATCAAAATCTGTAAAGCCAAGGCCATGCCCCGCATTCACGTGCGCAATCACTCCTTCGAGCTGATTAACGGGTATCTCCTAGGGTACATACGCAGCATCAAGGGCTTTCAGCAAAGCGTTTCGGTGAGCCTCGGAACAAAGCAACAGTGACAGAATCGAGATTTTGGAAGGCGTCTGCTGCAGGTTATCGACAATTTTATAATCACTCTTCCGAATTAATATCATAAATTCTTCCACATCCTTGGTCAATGCCTCTTTTTCCTTCTCTTGAGAAGGTCCTCCTTCATCGACTTTACTCTTCCCTCTGGCAACTCTCTCAGCTTCTACTTCTGGCGACGCAAAAATTCTACCACTGCGGGTTATGCCCCCTGCTCCCACAAGGTTATCAACTAACCCAATCGACGGGCTTTCCAGGTTAATCTTTTCTCCATTGCAGTAAACTTCCGCCCCATAGTTCCAAGGGATGGCTTTAGTGCTTTCATACGGAATGGGTCCAGCTTTGGTGATAGTGATAGTCGGCCGCTTGGGAGGCGCCAATATTGTGACAGTCTTAAACGGGATCATAACTGTTGCAACTTCTCCCTGCTTTTCAGCTATCGCCTCAACAGGCTTCTCTCCAGCAGTATGGTCGAATTGCAGCGTACCCTCATCAATCAACCCTTGAATACCTCTTCTCAATTTACCACAACCCTCAGGTCGGGCTACACAGTCAATGCACTCTGTATCACAACCAGGGAACACTCCCCCTTTCAGCAACCTTCTCTTTACACAACCCAGAGGTGTCTTCAATTCATCTACATTCATAACCAAGTTCAGACAGGTATCTTCCAAGATTGCACCCACCTGCGCAGATCCGTGAGACGGCATCAGATTTTTCTCAATATTGGGTGTCTCATTACCGAAGTTTATAGCCTTGCTATCTATCAAATCCTGCACCTTGTTCTTGAACGCATGACAGTTCTCTATGCTATGACTGGGTGCCCCAGAGTGGATTTCACAATGTACATTGGCGTCATAACCAAAAGAAGGTGTGCCCTTCAGCGGAGCCAACGTCCTTTTCTCGACAAGCTGCAATTGTAATAAAGTTGGAAGAAGCTGAGCATACGGTAGTGGAGGTACATCAAATACTCTTTTCACGGCCCTGTCTCTACCTTGGAACCTTTTGCGGAGCAGAATTCTGTTGTCCCTGTTGCTGTTGTGACTGTTGTTGTTGCTGTTGAGGTACAGGAATTGTCACACTGGTGACCTGCTGCCTGCGCCAATTCTAATTTCTATCCCTTCTCCGGGCGTTGTATACTGAATTAGTGTCTCCTTGTCTCTTGTTCCCAAAAACCTTTTTACCACCTCCAGCTGAGGTTGATTCTCCTGCTTGAATCTTACCGATCTTGACACCATTCTCTATATGTTCCCCCAAGAGTATCAACTCAGAAAAATTAGCCATCGTACAATTGATAAGCCTGTCATAATACAACCCAGAGAAAGTGCCCACAAACATATCCACCAACTCACGCTCTACCATGGGTGGGTGCACCCTAGCTGCAAGCTCACGCCACCTCTGGGCGTACTCTTTAAAACTCTCGCCATTCTTCTGAGAAAGATTTTGGAGTTGGACCCTGTTCGGCGCAAGGTCGTTGTTATATTGGTAGTGCTTTACAAAGGCTTCTGCCAACTCTTTCCAGCTACCAATCTGAGTGGGCTCTAACCCCATATACCACTCCAATGACGGTCCAGACAAGCTATCTTGGAAAAAATGCATCAGCATCTTTTCGTCATCAAAATAAGCAGACATTCTCCGATAATACGATCGTACATGAACTCTTGGGCAAGTATCCCCCTTATACTTGTCGAAAGTAGGCGCTTTGAACTTGAGTGGCACCCTCAATCCAGGAACCAAACTCATATTAGCCACGTCCAACCCCATGGAATTCTGATTAGCAAGATTCCTCATTTGTTCCTCCAACAGCTTGAACCTTCGGTCGTTGTCTGTGGGCCTCTCAAGATCCCTGCTTGGCAAAGGGAAAGCATCTTCTTAACGATCCTCGCCCCAGTAAGAATCCCCGTTGTCATACCTAGCATAAGCAGCATTAGGACCAAAACCAGTCTAATTGAACCTGGGACCATACCCCATATTACCAAAACCCTGATTGCCAGCACCCGGACCAAAACCAGCGTTGTAACCGTTGTTGCTTGTGTTGCCAAAACCTGCATTACCGAAGCCCTGATTGCCATAGCCCTGATTACCACCAAAACCAGCATTACCAACACCAATACCCACACCAGTGTTTCCAGCACCAAAACCAGCATTCCCAGTTCCAACATTAAAACCAGCATTTCCAGCACCAATATTTTCGTTGGTTTCCACATGCCCGTTACCATTACCAGTCACATTCCCATTCCCAGCTCTGTTACCGTTCTCAGTCGCATTGAGGACGACCACCGGTACAGCATCACCAGCTTGGAGAGTCTCGCCATGAGGAGGATCAGTAGCAACCCCGCCATGTAGCACACCCTGACTGTCAACCCGGGCAATCAGAGGCTGCACCAGCGTCTGAAGCTGCTCTTGGCCCTTGGCCACAGTTTCCATCACTTGCATGAACTGTGCCATCCTGTCGCGCATCTCCTGCATCTCAGTTTGCATTTGATCCATAGCTTTCTGGCAGTTACTTCTCGTAGAGTAGCGATGAATTCGCTGGTCGGAAATCTTGAAACCTGCATCGACAGAAGGTTAGGAAACAGCTCAAGGTACCTGCTATGCAAATTATTTATGCAAATGCAAACGTGTGTCTGTGCGCTAGGGAGATCCCTCCCCCGATTCTAGTGCCAGAGTGCCAGTGCTGATAACAAGAAGTCCGGATCCAGTCATTGAAATAACATCTCGTATATATATGGCCTAATAAGGCAGCAGTACAATGTTAATGAATACATGGAGAATCAACAGCATGACCTCGACCAACAAGCCTGGTGATGGTCAGCCTACAGCAAAGATCAGAAAAATACAAAGGGTTACAAAGATAGTCAAGTGCGACAACAGGAACGAAACTCTTCTAGCAACTCTTTTGTCTTGGGGTGATCGGGCTGAGCGAGTAATCCTTCAACAAGCAACTCTCTCTGCATAATAGTGCATTGGAGACCTTAAACAGAATCTTCCCATGCGCCTTGGCCAAAACAGTACTCTAACCTTCTTAGACTCGAACATCTGCTTGCGATCTTTCAGGTTAGCGGTAGCTTTGTTTAGCAGGTCTTCAGTGGCATACATGCGAGCAGTTTCCTCATCAAACTTCTTCTCACTAGCCTTCACTTGAGCTTTCAATTTGGAGATCTGCTGTTTTAGTTTGTCTTCCCTCTCTTTGTTGTTGGCTATAGTGGCATTCCACTGCTGATTGAACTTGGAGATTCTCTGGTATGCTTCATCTAGATTCTGCTTCTTGGTGGTTAGTACATCATTGACAGATTTGAAGTCCAGACCCAAACGTTCACGATCAGCTATCTGTTTGGTCAAGTCCGTACCTAACCGATTTACCAGCTCTGTTTGCTTCTTGAAGGAGTGGATGACTTCATTTCTCTCGCTTCTGAGCTGTACCAGCTCTTTCTCTAACTCTTCGTTGGCCTTTTTCAGTTCTTCCTTCTAAGTTAACACCTGATTATACTGCTGAATAGACACGGTAGTAGGCTCTTCAACCACTGGCGGGCACTCTTGCTTAGCAGGTGAGAAAGGCATCCCTATGGTCTCTGCTCTGCTCTTAATCTAGGTCACATAAGAAGCATAAGCTTGGCTATTGCTCTTGCCCAACAATGATTTTCCTCGCTTGCTGACGTCATTCCAGGCATGCTGAAGCTTAGCTAACATATCCCCCTCTAGAAGACCTTTGAGGTACAAAGATTCCTGCACCTCTTCATCTTTTGGCGGACCTCTCAAAGCATATGCAAACTGTCTGACGAGTAGAGAGGGATTATAGTTGATACAGCCCTTTCTTCCAATCAAAGGCACATTCGAAAAACCACTACAGTTGAATATAACTTCAGTTCCCAACATATCCCTATCAAACCAAACAATGCTCTCTGCTGATAAACCCATCAAGCGCTCAGACCACTCAGCTGTAGCTGCAGATGAAGCAAATGGACCCCTCTTGGGCACGTGACTATCAAACCATCTGTAGAGTAAGGGCACATATCATGATACGTTCTTACCCCTTCTATTTTCGTTCTTGTAATGGACGAAATGATATACATCTCCAATCAAGGTAGGAACTGGATTCCCTGAAGCAAAGATATGGAAGGCATCCAAGTCTATAAAATCAGACATGTTGGGAAACAAGATGATGCCATATATGCAGAGAGCGAGAATGGCGTTGAATACGATCCAACAACCGTCTTTGGCACACTGTTGAGTTTTCCCAACCAGGAACTGCAGAGAAAATCCAGGAACCCTATTCTAACTAGACAGAAGCAACTCAGAGGCATCCAGGTGGAGAGCAAGAGCTAGATTATCCATATTAGGCTTAGCATCCCTGTGAACGAACGGCATCTGATTCTTACTAGGTACACCTAAAAACTCAGTATACTCCTCTAATGTAGGCGCAAGAATGAAGTTCGGGAAAGTGAAGCATCTCAAAGGAAGATCATAGAACTGCAGCAAGGCATACAACCCATTCAACTCATACACAGAAGGCTTACGAACCAGACTGAGCAGCTTCCCATAAGATTTTCTAAATTCTCCTCTCACTGCATCATCTGCCAAGGCAATCAAACTGGACAGTAGAGCAACATTTGGGGTAGGGAGCTTGTAGGCCACATTCTTCTTCAGAGATCCCATACTAGCACAACAGAAGGCAAGAATTACCGGAACCGGGGGATAATATGCACCTGCAACACAGACACACGTTAATGATATGCAAATGAGTATGCAAAATGCAAAATTCAATCATGCAATAGGGGATCAAGATTGTGCCGTTGAGGAGACCGAGGCTCTGATCCAACACAATCACACCACTGCTCTGATAAAACAACCCTGAAGAGGACCAATAATTATGCACTGTCGAGAACAACCACATCTTTGATGATAAGAACCCTCTGAACCCAACAACACTGATTCACTATCAAGAAAACCAAGTAGTCTGAAGGTTAAGGTTTCCTGCAATAACCCGACCCCGCTCATAGGTATGAACCTAGTCACTGATAAGGTATGGCATCCTATGCGTTTCCCAGCGTCACAGACTTTCAAGAAACGATGATACGATACCCAGAAGGTGTGGCATCATCATCTCTTGAAGTGGCCTCACTCAGCTGAGTCACAAATGATCGGTCCCCAGAGTCGACAATCCTCCAAACCAACAACCCCTCAAGCCCAAAGGGCCGGAAAAGAAGTCAACCGGGAGAATCTCGTCTGAGCGTGGATTTCGTGAGACACTAGTGCCTGCAAAGTAAGCACGCGCCCACTACTTTCCACAACTAATGCTAGGTACTCTCAAGCCTGGGTCTGGCTTCTCACTCATCAGAGCCCCTTCCCACAACAGCACAATAATGATATCATACTGAAAATAAAATGCGGAAAGTAAAATGCGATAAATAAAACCCAACAGGTAAACATACAAGTGCTAGGATTGACTCGCATAGGGGATGGGGAAACGGTCCCAGCATAAGGGATGGGAAAATCCCCAGCAGCTATATTTCCCCAGCAGAGTCGCCAGTTGTCGCTACTGCGAAAATCAGGTGCCGGCAAAACAGAAGAGTCGCCACCTTTCGTTATTTATCCCACAGAAAGGGAAAGGAAACAATCGGAAAAAACCTGACGAAAAGGTATAAGACAAGGTCATCCCAACCATTGTCTGGATTCGGGAGTCGGTTATGCAAGGGGAAGGTATTAGCACCCCTCACGTCCATCGTACTTGATGGGATCCATGCTTATTGTGTTTATCTGACGGGCTGATTATCTATCTATGCTAAAAGTCTGGTCTGAAAAGAAAAGAAAATGACTCGGCAGAACACAACAGTTCTATGCCTACGTATTCCCGTCTGGAACGAGAAATCAGAGTCAACGTAGTTCGCCTAACTACGGGTTACGGGGAAGGTTGCTCGCCGAGATATCGCATCTCGTGCCTACTTAATTTAATACAATGCGAAAGATCAGAGCAAACGTAGTTCGGGACAAGGAGACAAATGTTTGTCTTTTTTATCCGAGTAGGGTTAATAGACGGTTCCAGCAGTTTGGTGTATGCAGCACGCTCAACGGAGACTTAGGCGTTTACCATTTGCAGTAGAACCGGGAGTTAACAGAACTCTCTTTCTAAAAAGGGTTTCCAAGGATTAAAGGTCCAAGAGGACAAAAAGAGTTTGATCTTTGTTTTCTGTTTTTTAGAAGAAGTATCTTTTATGGATGTTTGCAACTAATATCGCACTAGAGACTATGACCTGAGAGTGAATGCGTCGCATGTCACCCAAAGGGTGCCATACTAAACATCCAAGTTGTTGAAAAGAAACTCTCCAACAACTCTTTCTCAAGTAGCTTAAGGCTCGTAGCGTACGACATCAGTTAACCTTTATTACTGTATTTTGATTTGTTTGAAGATGAGGAGAGAAAGGACCCACTAAAGGGGAACTAATCCAAACCTAAAGTTGTCATGCAAAGTTGATCCTATGGTTGAGGTTAGGAGGGAACTACCTAATGTTATCATGCATGGTTAGAACCCTAATGTTTGTCATAACTTCTCTTGAACAAGAGAAGTCAGAGTTCCTAGGGGAGCATGGCAAAGGAAAGCAGCAAAAGAAATAACAGTAAAGAAATAACTGTAAATAAAATGCATGCAATGCAACAAACACGTAGAAGGAGCCAAGCTCAACTTCTAGAGCAAGCAAACCCAAAGGCAACACATAAAGCACAGGCAAGGGAGACAGGCTCAACCTTAAGCCAGCAAGCAAAGCCAATCAATAACAGTCAAGCAGAGGGAGACAGACTCAACCTCTAATGCAGACAAGCAAAGGGAGCTAGTATCAACCTTTAGGATGCTCTTAGGACTAGAATCAACTACATGAGTCCTAGTCTAAATGCAACATACCAAGCAGTCACACAAGCAACAGTCAAGCAATCAGAAAATATAGCAGACAAAACAGCTCAACAGCAAAGCAGATTAACAGCAAAACAATCAACAATCTGCAAACAACTTCAAGTCCAAGCCATCTTCAAGAGAAGGAAATGAAAGCTCCAACAACAGAGAAGAGAGTTAACATCAAGATTATTGATTGATGATGGGAAGCATGATGGAAACCAAGGGAATCCATCATGGCACTCAACCATACATCAGAGATAGGCATCCTCAAAGGTTTTACCTCTTGTGAAATGCCACACCACCTTCCAAAGGAAAGATGAGGCTTTCACATAGGGACCTTGAATCATAGGATGAGGATGGAAAGCAATCAAAGCAATCCATGTTTATTTGAATAAAGAGAAATCAAACTAGGCTCTTCCTAAACCCTAATTAAACAAGCTACAAGAAAGCTACTAAAGGGAGGTCTAAACACCAATTCAAGCTTATGTATTCAAGCTAAAGAAACCTCAAGAAGTCTAATGAACCACCACAAGAGATTTAAAAGCTTATTTGCACTAAAATCCACCTTTGAGATTCAACTAAGGGAAGAGCTACACTAGAAGCACCCTAATCAATACCTTAAAAGTTAAATCTACTTAAAATCCTAAAACACCTTCTAAAATTCTACCAAATTTTCTAAGGGATCCTAAACATGTTATTGATCTGTGGACAAAGGATCAGAGCTTTAATCTAAAGGGAAGGCACCTAAAGATATCCTAAAACCCAAAGAGGTCAAAAGAAACCCTACAAATGGGGGGTCAAGGGAACTAGGCCTAAACAAAACCTAATGTTATCTAAAAAATTTGAATTAAATCCTAAGGGATCATGCATCTCTAATCTACCAGCTAGCCAAAATTCAGCCCCAAATTCTATACCAAACAGTCAATCAAAATTCAGCAAAAACATGAAGAAATAAGCCAAATTAAAGAAATAATAAAAATGCAAAAAATCACATTAAATTGAAAATTGCATGAAAATGAAATGTAAAAGCATCATAAAATCAATAATAAAATCTAGATCATCCACATATTTTATGGTATTTTTCTGATTAATATTGAAATTAATATGAATTAATCATGAAACAAACAATTAAAATAAAAAGAAAATCAATTAAAAGAAATAAAATGCTGAGAATAAATCGGGATGGTTGGATCTGATGACTAAGTCTGATCATCCAAGGGATCTGGAGCTGCCAGTGCATTAATGAAACGCGCGCGTTTCACTTGGTCAAGGTCAATTCTGAGGACTAATCACGAGCGTAGGATGCGTGGACAAAGTCATGGTTTCAAGTTGATCCAAGGGTGGGAAGGTCATCTTCAAACTTTTCAAACTCAGATGGAGGGAAGTTTACAGCGGTGGCCGGAAAATGACGCCGGTCGTCTTCTCCAGCGAGACATCATGTGCAGGTCAAGGAACCTCAACAAAGTTTACGCAGTTCCTCTCCATTTTTCACGTAGATCTCAAATATCACATCCATTTCTCCTAATTCCTTCTAGAATTCAAAACACAATAGAAATCCTAAAATGCACCAAGTTCTGAAATCTCATCAATCCTTCCATTGAAACCACAGATCTTCTCCTTATACTTCACAGATCATCATAAGCTATCTAGATCATGTTAATTCTCAAAGATCAAGCAGTTATAGGTCTCGGCAGAAAATTACTCTCACCTAGAATTGTCTCTAAACTCCACAATTTTGATCCAAAATCTATCTATAATCTCTCCTAAACCTTAACCTCATGCTAAAACATGCTAGATCATCATGAATCTACAAAAATTTTGAAAGTTGCATACCTGAGTTTAAGCTTCAAATTGGAGCAGTTAGAGCATGATCCTTGGCTTTAAACTGTGCAGATTCACTCAATGATTGATGTTGAAGATGATTCAATCCTCAATTTGCCTTGAATCTCTCTAGAATTGAAATCATGATTTCACACTTGAAGCTTGAAATTCAACTTGCACTCTCTGGTTCTAGCACAAAATGAACACCAAACTTGATCTGAACCTTCCTTTGAACTTATATAGAGTGAGTTTGGGTGATTGGGAGGCCCAATGGAGGCCCAATCATGGAGATCCAATTTTCACTTTTCCTTGAAAATTCCAACTATGGTGAACATGAATTCCAGGCTCAAACTTCTCCAAGAAGCTTCAATTCCCTTGCTTGTTAACTGTGGAGAGTATTGGGATCAAATTGAGAGCTTAATATTATCATATGACCAAGGTTGGATATGTTACTTATTTATGAAGCAACAAAGTGAAACACTTTGAATTATGCCTCAAAAGGACTTTCCAATATTTCCAATGTGTTCAAAATGACGTTTTTGATTAAAATGAGCACCCATTTGCATTGGTTTGAACACATATGAATTAATTTTGAATTTTTCACTTAAATGCCTTTAGATTCCCCTTTTGTCAATTTACTTCAAACCAATTCCCACCCTAAGCCAAATCAATTCATCCTTAATACATGGTTGACCTAAAAATATCATTTTGAGTAAGTTTTGTGTTGGACAAAACTTCATTTGAAGCTTGCAAGATAGTGAAAATGACCTATAATGCCAAATGACCTATAATCTCACTTTCCCAAAATACCCCTAACTTGTAAACCTCATAACTTGAGTTCTACAAATCAGATGGAAGACTTCTAGTACAATTTGGAAATCTAAGATCAAGATCTACAACTTTCATGTTGGCCAAAAGTTTAGGAGAAACACCCTTATAGGTCAAAAGTTCCATGGAAGTTGGTTGACTTTTGCAGACAAATTTCACATTCATCTGATGACCTGTAACTTGTCTGGGTTATAAGTTGAGTTCTATAAATCCAATGGAGGACTTCTAGTACTCAAATTAAAGCTAAGAGCATGCTCTACAAGTTTCATGTTGTATAAAAGTTGAGATGAAACTTTTATCTTGAGATAAGTGGTCTTGAAGTTAGGCACTAAATAGGGGATTTTACCCTGAGAACCCTAGTTTAGCAACTCCTCACACTTTGAACTTATTCTTAGATTGATCTTGGAATATCCCTTCATGTATCACACCACAACTCTCCATGATCCCAAAGACTTAGAAATAGGTTTTGATCCTCTTCAATTGCACAATTGACTTAGGGTTACTCAGATGAAAACCCTAATTGCAACACCCTTAAATGTGGCTCTTCACACTTGGCATAATGATTTAACTGAGCTCTCTCATGACCCTCAAGGCACTTCAATGAGCTCTATACATACTCTATCCATGATCAAGGCCTCACAATCCACTAATGGTCTTTAATTGGCCCCCTGGTTAGGAGATGAACCCTATACCATCAACTGAACTTCTCAAGAACCCAACCTTCTTCCTGATGACTTTGGTGACCCCTCAAGCTTGAATAAGACCTCTAGCTAGGATCCTCTTGATATAAACCACATTTGATCCCCTTCCAAATGAATAATGATATGCTATGCAAATTCTAGGACAATGCAATACTAATGCAAAGAAACATAAACCAAGTAAGAAAGGGTTAGGCAAATTTTGGGGTGCAACACCAGATTCCAATCAGATCCTAGAGAATCTCACTTAACAGCTGTTAAGAGGATTCTAAGGTATCTGAAAGGTACTACTAATGTGGGTTTGTGTTATAGAAGATCTGATGATTATAAATTAGTTGGATTCTGTGATGTTGACTACGCTGTAGACAGAGTTGAAAGAAAAAGTACTTCTGGAAGCTGCCAGTTTCTTGGAAGTCATCTGATCTCTTGGTTCAGCAAGAAGCAACCCACTATTGCACTTTCAACAATAGAAGCAGAATACATTGTTGTTGTTGGTTGTAGCACTCAGATGCTCTGGATGAAGAGTCAACTAGAAGACTATCAGATCCATGAGAGTAACATTTCAATCTTTTGTGATAATACTTCTGCTATATGTTTGTCTAAAAATCTTATTTTACACTCTAAGGCAAAACATATAGAGATAAAACATTACTTTATCATAGACTATGTTCAGAAGGGAATTATCAGTTTAAACTTTGTTGATACAGATCATCAATGGGCTGATATTTTTACAAAACCCCTTGTTGAAGATAGATTTAAATTTATTCTGAAAAATATAAGTATGAATTTTTGTCCAGAATAAAATGTTTATCAGATGAAAATGTTTTTAACTCTGAAGTATTACATCTATTTATTTATTTGTTAATTATTTTATTTTTTGTGTGCAAATCTGAACTAACAAGCCTCAGAGGATCTGAACATTGGCTAACGTTTCATTTTTCAAAGAAGTTTCAGAAGCACATGCAAGCAAACACGTGTCACTCTAAATCTGAAAAGGTAGAGTGCACAATACTGAAAAGACGTTTGAGGTATTGTTTTTGAATATTGAGTTTCTCGTTTTCCCCCCAATTGTCAGAATCATTAATTGCTTGAAATGATTATATTCTTTTTATTAAATGCTAAGTGGTAAGCGTGTTGAACGTGTGACTCTTGTGTGCCCTAATTTCTTCTATAAATGCCACAACTTTACACATTTCTCACTTTTCACTCTCACGAACACCCTTGTATGCATTTCTTCTTGTTTCATTGTTTTCATCTCTCTCCCAAACCCAAAATTGTTTGTAACCCTAAAACTCTCTCAAGAACAACAATGGCTACTTCTTCATCAACTTCTGCTCAGTTTCAATCTTCCATGGCTGCTGTCTCATCTTCCAACATGGGTGTTGTTGCCTTCAAGGTACCTATTAGAACTTTACTCACACTTGTTGACAAACTGGAAGTCTTGTGTGAATCCATTGTAAACTTTGAATCTTTTGCTGAAAATGGGTATGATCTTCGTCCCAGTGTTGATGCTCAATGTTGGACCAAGTTCTTTGATAGGATGATAGGACCAGTTTATCGATGTCTGGTGAAGGAATTTTGGATACAAGCTACCACATGCCCTAAGTTCATCGTCTCATATGTTCTGGGTAAAGAAATCATCATAACTGAATATCTAATAAGGAAGCTGATAGGTTATGAAGAAACTGATGGTGTTACAAATCTGCCAGCTGGGCGTGTTGATATGAATGATGTGTATAGAGAAGTTTGCTCATCTGGAGAAGCTTCTAACAAGGTAAAGGATTTGAAGCCGGTTTACAGGATCTGGGCTAAGATTTTCATGGGTTGCATTCATCATAGAAAATCTTCCAATTCTCTAGACTATGTTAACACTGATCAGTTATACTTTATGTATTGTCTGAGTCAGAGCACAAAGGTGGATCTGCCGTATCTTTTGTTCAATCATTTGTGGACACACATAAAACGATCAAGGGAAGAGGTCAGAACCAAACATCAGAAGATGAGGAATTGGATTCCAATGGGAAGACTTATTTCAGACATTCTGACTGAGAATGGTCTAGTTGGACATCTGGTAGAAGCTGGATTAAAGGAAGAGTTAGCTTTTATAGTAGGAAAACCTCTGAATGGGAAGAGTCTTTAGAGGATGAAGGTTGTTGAAGAAATCACTTATGCACCAAAGAAAATAAATTCTGAAGAGGTTAGAAAAAGAAGGATACCAGTGGATGATTTTCCTATGTTCTTCGCTAATGAACCAAGGGACATTATTCTGAAGTACATTGCAGAGTGTCTAAAAGATGGAACTCCTCTACCAACTAATCTGGTTCAGAAAGCAGGTGAACCTGCACCAAATCTTTATGAGGCAAGACACAACAAGAAGAGAAAGGTTTCTGAAGAAGGTTCTTCAAAACCCAAGAGGAAGGCTACTGGTGAAGCTGCTGCTGTTAAACCCAAGAGAGTCAAGAAGCAAAAGGCTAATCCTCCTGAGGCAAGTTTAGATTCTATTCTGGAAACTGTCAAAGAGGTATTAACATCTGATCCACCTGTCTATGTGACCCTATACCCTCTCCTTCACCCTCTCCTCCTCGTGTTTCTAAACCAAAGAAACCTTTTGTAACAGTTCCCTCTGTACCCCAACCACAAGCAACTCCATCTGAAAAGCAAAACCCTGCACCAAAACAACCATTTGATATTCCCGCCTCTGACAAACAAACCTCTACACCACAACAAACATCTGAAATTCCCCCACCAGAACCACAAACTTCAAAACCTACAGAACCAACACCAGGAGAACCAAAACCAACAGAACCAACACCACAAGAACCAGAACAACAACAACCATAACCAGAACAATCCATTCCTTCTAATCTTGAAACAGAATCTATCCAACCATCTGAACCTTTCATATATGATTCTGATGTTTTAGATATTCAACCTCTGACAACTCTGGTTGATATCTCTTCCATATCCTGTCATTCTTCTGAATCATCTGATTCTTCTAAATCTGATGTTCCCCCAGAAGTAAACTCACCACCCTCACTCTGTGGCTATGAACCAAGAACATCTGAGTTTGTTTCCTTTGCTTCATTTAAACCTCACCCCTCTGATCCCCTTCCATATGGTCTAAAACTCAAAAACTTTTATATCAGAAGAGAAGCATCTGCACCTACCATTCCTTATAAACCTATTTCGTCAACTATCCTTCCCTCTATACTTCAAGACTATCTAAAATAACAACCAGATATCATTCTATCTGAACCTCTGCGCTCTCAAAATTATGTTTTTATCCCCTATACTTCTACACCTTTTGATGTCATTCCCTCTGTATTAAATTTCAAACAGTTCTTGTTTCCCAAATCATCTTCATCCAGATCCAAAGCTTTCATTTCATCCTCTGAACATCCTTCATTACCTTCTTATCCTCGTCCTCTGTTCATTATCCCAACCTTTACCATACTACCCTCACCAGAACAACCCAACCCATCTCCTCTGGAAGCCTACCTTAAACCTAAACCCAGGCTGAATGTTGATGTCTTATTTGCGAATTTTAAGAAAGAAATAAGGATGGGTTTAGACTCTGTAAAGAAGGATTGTGTCTCAAGCATTAATCCAGAAGCTTCTGAAGAATGCTGGATTAAGTTCATTGCCAGATTCAACTCTGTGGCTTCTAATCTGAAGACCATTTGCTCTGATGACGCAAAGGTCAGATTTGCTGAAGTTGTCAGACATACGCTATGGAATATGAACAGATCTCCAACATTGCTTCTTGAGGATGCACCTTCAACTTCTAGAGTAACTGCTACTTCTGAGACTATTGAAGAATCTTCTCCTGAAGTCACTCTGGAAACCAATCCATTAGCTCTGATGATTGTAGACCAACCATCTGAATCTGTGCCTCCAGAATCTGCATCTGCAATGATCATTGACTTTGCTCCTACTCCTGCATCTGAATCTGCTCCTGCTACTTCTTCTGAAGTTAAGAAAGAGAATCCAGACCTAGAAGACAAGATTGTTGTGCTGGAAGCTGGTCAATCTGAAATAAAATCTTGGATGGCAAAACAAGATGAGAAAATAGACAACATACAGAAATGGATGGCTAAGCAAGAGGAATCTACTTCTGAGATGACCCACATCCTTAAACTTCTTGCATCACGCTTATCTTAGTTCTTATGTTTGTGCACTTTAAGTGTTATTTTGTTCTATTTCTGCTTTCTCTGAATCATGTTTTGTTCTGAATGTACTCTGATTATCTTTGAATGAATTTGTCTGTTTGATTATTTGTTTTACATCTGTTGATGTTATCAGCTTTATATTGTTTTCTTCTGTTAACCTTTTATTTGTCTTTAAAAGTTTTCTTTTTGATATGACAAAAAGGGGGAGAAAAAGAAATTCTGATTGTTCAAAAATAAACAGTTACTAAAATGAAATTCAGACATGATAAATTATTTTTGACATGAATTTTTAGTGTTTCAGAACTAATGAGTTTATTTGACAAAATTCATTGAAGTTACCCTGAGAATCCCCAAACCAGATCTTAATTCAAACCAGGTTCTGATTACCAGAATCTGATCCTAAAAGTAAACCAGGTTCTGATTCTGGAAAGAAGATCAGTAAAAGTAAATCAGGTTCTGATTCTGGAAAGTAAATCAAGCTATTACCAGGCTCTAATTCTAGAAAGCAAATCAAGCTCTGATTCTGGAAAGTTTATTCTAACTAGGATTCTAATCAGGCTCTTAATTTGAAAAGTTTACTCATGCAAAAAGGGAAGTATTCTCTTCTATTAGAGTATTCATTTCAGAGGGAGATTTTTTATCTCAGGGGGAGTTATATATTTATCCTTTTATTGAACAAAATTTCCTATGTTTTTGTCATCATCAAAAAGGGGGAGATTGTTAGAACATAGATTGATGTTCAATATATCTTTATGTTTTGATGATAACACTAATGAAATTTTGTATTAAGAAAATATATACTCTAATTTTGTTCAAGTATTTTTGTTTCAGATATTAAAATAAATATTCTTATGGAAGCAAAAATGCATCTGAACAGTAGTCTAGGCAAAGCTCTGAAGCATCAGAAGCAAGTTTTTAGACGACTCTGAGCGCTGCCAGAAGAGACTCTGAAGCAGAAGCTGCAGAAGCATCTGAAGCGTAGCTGAAGATTTTGTATGAAGAGTTTAAAGCATTGTTTCAGAAGACTCTGAATGTACTTTACGCTGCAAGTACAAAGGCTCTGATAAACAAGTATGCTCTGATCAGATCACTCACACTGAAAGCACTGTTGCTGCAACTCTGATATCATTGAATCTGATCTGAAGAACAAGAAGCACATTCGTGGATCTGATGTTGTTTACGTTTGAAAAGATGTAAGCACGTGAATAGACTTGGTACTATTCTCAACGTCCTCTCCAACGGAACTATTCCTTATTTGTGATAGACATAAGGATTCAGGCAAAAGGCATTTCTCTGAACATTCCACTTCTGAGAAAGGAAAAGTCATGTGAAGACAAAAGGCTACAGCTACTCTACTTGCACAGTCTTCAAGCATTGGACTTTCAGCACTATAAAAGGACATCTTCTACATCTCTTCAAAGTTGATGAATTACTGAGAAATCAAATCAAAACTACTCTCAAGCTCTCATACAAATTTGTTTAATAAGCTGAATAGTTTTTATTCGTTCTTAATCTAAGTGTAAAAATCACAGTTTGTGATATATCTTTTTAGAAGCATCTTAAACACTTGTTAGTTTACATTAATTTGTAAAAGGTTCCTTAAGAAGACCAAGTTGTGGTCAGGATTTCTTGAGAAGACTAAGACAGTTGTTCTTAGTGGTTGACATTGTAATCTGTTTGAATATAGTGGATTAAGTCCTTGTGAAGAAAGGCAAACCACCTTGATAGGGTGGACTGGATTAGTTGGGTTCAACGAACCAGGATAAAAATATTGTGTTGTTTTTATTGCCATAATCTTTTCAAAACCCTTATTCAACCCCCCCCCCCCCCCCTTCTAAGTGTTTTTCTCACCTTCAAATGACACATGGCATCACCATGATGCATCATCTGATCACGTCTGGTTTATATTGTGCGTGTTTTTCCTTTCCCCATACCGTGTGCGTCCTTTCCTAACCATTTGATCCAGAATCTCCTTAATGCTCCTAGATCCAACGTACCAAATCACTCCAGGAGTCAATGATGTTGACTGAGGACTATGGTGAACTCTCATTTGCGTGGGCCATTCTGATTCTGGGCCTAGGGTTTATTTCTAATTAAACCCCTTTTTTGCTTACTGTTTCTGGCCCAACCCTATTAATTGTTTTTATTTACTTTTTCTATTTTATTATTTTATTTTATTTTTTCCTCTACCTTATTTATAATATGTTAAAATAAAGGATATATTAATTAACTTCTTTAATTATTTTCGTTTTTTTATATTAATTAAATCAATTATTTATTAATTATTTTTATTTTGACTTATTTGCTATTTTTTTTGACATACATGAAAAAAAAAGGATACTTTTAATTTTTTTTATTTAAAAAAAAAATTATATTAAACCTTGTTATCTAATAATCAACTTTTTGAGGTTAATTTTTATTAGATATTTAAGTTTATTTAATTTAGTTTAATTAATTATGTTTGGATTATGTGTTAATTGTATGCATATTTGTTATGGAGGGTGGTGCTTTTATTTTCATCCCCGTTCATCATGATGTGTCCCCTCCCCATGAGTTGTAATATATGTTATCGCTTTGTTCTCTAAGTCATGCTTGGGTAGTTTCTAATTAAGATCAAATCAAACAAACTATTTTCAAAATAAAACTCGATCAATATCGAGCATTGTATTCAAATCAACTTAATTAACTTAATTATACTTAAAACTATATTCCAATAAAAGATGAAAGGGAGTTGGAATGAAATCTTCAATTTCTCTCCTCAATTGTTTGGACCCGAGGAGCCTTTCTTAAGTTTGAACATTTGTCTTCTTTAAAAAATTTATAACCCGATTCAATATCAAATCTATTTTTTTTAATTACTAAGATGAAAGAGAGAGAGAATAAAGTCTTTGATTCACTCTCCCGATTACTTGGATCCGAGAAGCCTTTCTTAAGCTTCGAGTAATCGCCATTTGTAATTTACTCTAGCTATCTCAAAACTCTTTCATAATATAAGATGAAAAAGAGAGAAGGTCAATTCTTTGACTCACTCTCCCGATTAATTGGGCCCGATGAGCCTTTCTTAAGCTTCAAGTAATTGTCATCCATTTAATTTTACTCTAGTTATGTCAAACTCCTATCAACCTCTTCGTGTGCAAAATGCAATTAAACCCTTGATTCAACATCAAGTGGATTTTCTCAATCAAAATATCAAAACAATTAACAATTATCGAAACTCTTTTCAAGGTGAAAAAGAGAGGGATTGAGCCTTTGATCTCTCTTCAATTTTTTGGATGCGAGTTCTCTTACTTGTGTGTGAGCAGTTGACACCTCTAAAACGCTTCCAACTCGACAACATTAACCTATATTTAACCATCTTATCTTTCAAAACACTTTCCAAACACAACCTCTTTTCAAGATGGAAAAGAGAGATAGTTAAGTCTTTGACCCACTCTCCCGATACTTGGGCCCGAGGAGCCTTTCTAAAGCTTCAAGTAATCGTCACCCAAACAAAACATCAACACATTTAATTCAATTTCTCATCGTCGTGCGAACCGTCAAACCTTTTCATAAATGTAAGATATGGTGTGTTGAGACGACACAAAATATTGCTTCGTCCGTAACCTATTTAAGTTGAGATAAGTGGCACGTTTCCCATGAATGTTGATATATGAAAGTCCATTTAAAGTGATGCAAGCATCCTCTCCTCACCCGTTTGGGTAAAGCAATATTTTCTGTCGAACGCGACTAAGTATTTTTCGATAAAATCAAACCAACATCCGTAGTCTGAACTATGGACGCTCTGATTTCTCATTTGTCAATGAAAATACGTAGGCATAGGATTGCGAGATCCTAGCGAGAAACCTTCTCTCTTTTTCTACCGTAGTTCCACGAACTACGGACGCTCTGATTCTTCACTTGTTTCAAGTGAAGGTACGTAGGCACAAGAGTCCTAATCCTTGGCAAGCACCCTGATCTAAAACCAACCCATTTCCCCTTGGCAATCTAAATCCTTTCATCTTACCTTTTTTTCTTAGAAGAAAATAAACAAAGTAAGCTAACATTTCTCACGAATCGAATCAAGAGGTTCCCGTTGAGTACAACGGGCGTGAGGGGTGCTAATACCTTTCACTTGTGTAACCGACTCCCGAACCTAAAACTTGGTTGCGATGACCATGTTCTTTCCCTAAAGGTTTTCTCGATATTTTCTTTTCCCTCTTTGGGATAAATAAAATTTGATGGCGACTCTGTTTTTCGCGACCATTCACGAAGGATCGTACTTTTTTCGAGGTACGATACACATCATCCTTATTCAAGTAGAAATTACTCGACAACCTCCTTAGAGTCTTTTTGTCTTTACTTGATGCCTCATGCAGATACTATTGGGTCTTGAGGAAATTTCTGATGTCAAAGTACCAAGGTTTCCCATCTGACGCTTTTTCAATTGAAAATACAAAGGCCGACATGTCAAGGCGAATGATAGTGATTGCTGGAGCTTCATTCCATAAATTCACTTTATACATTGATGATAATGTTGCCAAAGCGTCCGCCATCTGATTTTCAGCCTTTGGTACATGATGAAATTCAATCCTATCGAAGAAAGGCAGCAATCTTCTTGCATAGTTCTTGTAAGGCACCAGGTTGGTTTAACGGGTTTCCCACTCTCCCTTGATTTGATTGACGACTAAGGCTGAATCACCATACACATTTAGATTCTTAATTCTCAAATCAATAGCTTCTTCTAGACCCATGACGCATGCTTCATATTCGGCTTTGTTATTGGTGCAAGAGAATGTTAATCGGGCAATGAACGGTATGTGAGAACCGTGAGGAGTTGTAATAATTGCCCCGATTCTGTTGTCGTATAAGTTAACAACACCATCGAAAACCAACTTCCACTAAGACCCAATCTCGGGACACTCGTCAGGTAAAGGTTCATCACAGTCCTTCATCTTTATATCTTCATCAGGAAACTCAAACCTCATTGGTTGATAATCCTCAATCGGCTGTTCGACAAGATATTCTGACAAAACACTCCTTTTAATGGCCTTTTGAGAAACGTACTGAATGTCGTACTCTATCAGCACCATCTGCCACCTAGAAATTCTTCCAAAAAGCGCCTGTTTCTCAAACACGTATTGATCAGAACCATATTTGAAATCAACATGGTTGTATGGTTTAACATGCATTACCTTAAGTGTTTAGTTGCTCAAGCAAGTGCACAACATGTCTTTTCTAGCATCGAGTACCTTGATTCACAATCAGTGAATTTTTTACTCAGGTAGTAAATATCATGCTCTTTCCTACCTGTCTCATCATGCTGACCGAGCACACAACCCATCGAATTCTCAAGAACCATCAAATACATAATCAGAGGTCTTCCTATAACTGGAGGCATCAATATGGGAGGTTCCTGCAAATACTCTTTTATTTTTTCGAAAGCCTGTTGACATTTCTCATTCCAGACAATTGCCTGATCTTTTCTCAGCAATTTGAATATTGGATCGCAAGTGGCTGTAAGGTGAGATATGAACCTTGCAATGTAGTTCAATCTCCCTAAGAAACCACAAATCTCTTTCTCTGTTCTTGGTTCAGGAATTTCTTGTATCACTTTTATTTTAGCAGGATCCACCTCAATACCCTTTTAACTGACAATAACCCAATTTTTCCTTAACCCCCTATTAAAAATATTCTAAAAAAGATTCAATTGGAGAGATTATACTTATCAGAGTCTCAAAAAAAGGAAGTAAACTCATTGAAGTCTTGAAGAAAGAAAGTAAATCAACAGAGTAGACAAGACACAGTTTTAGAGTATAAAGCTGCCACTCATAAAAAAATATGACTTTTTCAACTTGAAAGTGAGCTCAATCAATAAGAGGTAACCAAACCAACAATCTTTTCTAATTACCTTTAATTGAAATACCCAATGATTTAAAAAATATAGTACCACAATTCCAGTTTAACATACATGCAACTTCCTCGAACCATATCGGGTTTACATTAACCTCAACCAATATGCTTTTACAAAAATTCACTTTAAGCTTCAATACATGCTTAAGCGATAATGAGTTATCTTTAATAACTTTGATGTTCAACCAATTATTTTCACCCAGAATTTAGGTGTCATTAGAAAATTGTTAGTGAGAAATACAAATATCATAAATTTTACTGATTTGAATCCCTTTAAACAACCTGACCTCCACTAAAGACCAAAGGAAAACACTTAAACCTTCAATCGCAATTAAATATGAAACCATTTTGGTTCTAACCAATTCTATCATCCAATATTTCTGATTCTAAGAATAATTCATCCTAGCCTTTACTAAGTCCATATATGTATACTCAACAAAATTACAAGCCTTCTCGAAGTCCATCTTAAATAATAAGAGCTCTTTCTTGGGTTTCCTTGCCTCATCCATAATTTCATTTCCGATCAATACCTATATCAAGAATTTATCTACCTTTAACACAAGTTGTTTAAGTTATGAAATAACTTGATTAATCACATGTTTCATTGTGTTAGCTAGAACCTTAGACAACACCTTATACATACAACCCACAAACAAAATCAATCTAAACTCAGATAGAGGTTAAGGAATGCGAACCTTCAAAATTAAGACAATGAAGGTTCTATTAACCTGTATAGGAAGCCAATCGTCATCATAATATCTTCCTTGACCTCCGGCCAAACATATTTAAGAAGCCTAAAATTTATGTCATATAGACTTGAACTCTTATAACTATCGCAGTCCCATACGACTCCATTAACTTCCTCTTCACTAAATTATCCCACTGAAAATTGTGCATCTGAATTTGTTGATCGTCTTGAATTGATGATTATCCGCACTAGGAATATCTATCAAAACCAATTTGAATCGAGTCTCAAAATGATTGAATAAGAATTGACACACATTGTTCAAACCTCTAAACCTTTCATTGTTTACTAAAATACTCAACAAGGAGTTGCAATTTTTCCCATTCTCCTCAGACTGTGAAAAAACTTAGAATTAACATCACCCTTTTATCTAATACATTTTAAATTCATGTCAGTGAATGTTGTAATTCACCAGAGAGAGAGAGAGAGAGAGAGAGAGAGTGTGTGTGTGTGTGTATTGTCGCAACTGTGAAAAAGGGCTGGCGGAAGCAAACAGAAGAGTCTTCACCAAACGTTATTTATCCCAAAGTGAGGGAAAGGAAACAATCAAAGAAAACCTAAAGGAAAGGAGAAGACAAGTTCATCGCAACCAAATCTTGGGTTTGGGAGTCAGTTACGCAAGGGGAAGGTATGAGTACCCCTCACGTCAGTTGTACTCAATGGGATCCATGCTTGTTGTCTAATCAAAGGATGAGTTATCTAAAAGCTACTGCTAAACGAGGGAGGGAAAAGAAAAAAGGAGACTCAATAGGACACTGTCGCCCTATGCCTACATATTCCCTCGTGCAATGGGAAAGTCAGATCAACGTAGCTCGGAAAACTACGAGTGATGGGGGGAAGGTTGCTCGCCAAGACATCGTCGTCTTGTGCCAACATATCCTCATCTAGTATGAGAAATTAGAGCAAATGTAGTTCGGGGAAACTAGACCACTGGTTGGTTAAGTGTTTTTTATGAGTGACATTAAGTTTCCATTCCAGCAGTTAGGGTCGATGCCTATTTGTGGTAGAACGGAAAAGTAACGTACTCTTTTCTGAAAATGAGCTGGAAGAACAATCCCGAAGGATAAAAAAGTTTAAATTTAATTTAAGAGTTTTAGAGAAGTGAATTGAATTTGTTTGAGATTCACGTTGCACTAAAGACTATGACATAGGAGCGAATGCGTCACATATCGCCCAAAGGGCATACACTAAACACTCTAGACAAGTGAGGAGAAACCCCCTACTCGTCATTTCCCACATACTTAAGGCTTGTGACGCACACCATTCATCATTCTTTATTAAGTGTCTTAGAGTTGTTTGAGAAAGAAGAGAAGACACAAAGAAAACACTAAAGGGAAACCGAAAATCCTAATGTTATCATACAAAATGGTCCTAAGGTTAGGATGAAAGGGAAGTCTACCTAATGTTATCATACAAATGGTGGACCTAAAGTTGAGGTCAAAGGGATTATCCTAATTGTTATCATGGAAAGGATTGAAAGCTTAAAGTCTCTCCTACTCCCATCCTAAACAGAGGGACTAAGAATCCTAAGGGATCATGTGAGCAAACATAAGTAAACACCATACTAGTTAATCACAAATGAAAAACAAAGCCTAAAGTTCAAACAAGTCTCAAAGGAAAGAGAAGTAAGAGAAATGAGATGAAGGAGAAGAAGCAACAACAAGAAATTTCTCAAGGAAGATCAATTCAAATGACAAGTCAAAACACAAGTATACACTAAACTCAATCATATACTAGACACATATCACACCAAGTCAAAATGAAACTAGAATGCATAAATGTCAAGCCACACTAAAAGATTAGGGGTTAAAGTGAGTGGCAAAGCAAGGTGCCCAAACACAAACACAAGTGACCCAATACCCAACAACAGACATCATCAATCATCAAACCATGTAAGGTAAAGCCAAATGAGATGTAAAAAAAGGTGGGGCAGTAGCAACATCATGTCATGTTCAATTCAAAAATCAAAGATTAGAAAAAAGACACCAGAGTGTCAAGCAACACCTTATCTAAACACTATCAATGACCACATAAAACAAGCATGTAACAAACACACCTCTCAAGAGCAAACATAGAAAATCAAGGCATGAATCCAAATGGGCAGAAACATGGACACGTGTATCAATCCCTCATTAACACATGAATCACAAAAAGAAATCTCAAACATCAAGCTCAAAGCATGCACAAAGACTAGACAAACACCAACTATGATCATCTTCATGTATACAAGAGTGGTACAAGGCATAAATGGTCAAGTAATGCATACCACAACATCAAGGTCAGAAGAACATTCAAATAATTCACATCACATTCATTCTTAAGATATCACACAAGTTCAATAAGCATCATGCTCAAAAAGTTGGGTATACATCATTCAAATCATTCATAACAAGGACAAAGAGTTCATGTGAAAAGAAAGATAGGAAATAATCATAAAATTGATATCACATAATGCAAAGCAAACCCTCAAACATGTCATCTAAATCACACAAGTGTTCACAAACATCCATTAGGTCACACAAGAAATCAACTCAAGGAATTAGGTCAAAAACAACCAAGGAGCAAGCTCAAAACACCCTCAATTTAATAATTCAATCATAAATTGAAAAATTATCAAATGGAAGTGAAACCAAAGCTCAAACCAAGTTTAGGCAACATGTTATCACATCAATAAATCAATTCAAGACTCACTCAAACACAAGTAGGCAAAGTAGACTCAAATTAGGTCAAACCTCATGCATGCACAACCCAAAGCCAAGTCACAATTAGGCATCAATCAAAAATAGGAAAATGACTTAAATAAATTTCAAACCAAAGTTCAAACTCATGTTGTATATGTCAAGAATCAAATTGCAAAGCATCCAACAAAATATGCAAAATGACATCATCAAATGAATTAAACAAAGTCAAACATCCAATTAATCGAGCATACTCCGAGGGTCATAAATAAGCAAAGAAAAAGTAAACCAAATAAAACCATCAAGGGTCAGCAAACACACTCAAACATCCTCATCCTATGTGTCAAAGTACTAAAAAAATCAGCTCAATAATCAATTAGGAAGGATATAAATCAAAGCAAAAGTTCAAGACTAGGTAAAATAGACACCTCACACCATTAAATACAAATAAAATATTAAAATAAAATAAAAAAATAAAATAAAAATTTGGAAAATAAAATGAGATGTCAAAGTGATTAAAATATATTTTTATTGATTTTTATAACATTCGGAATTACTAAAATAAAATGAAAAACAAATGATAAATAGTTAAAAATGGAAAATGAAAATGAAATAAGTCAAACAGGGGTGTAGGAGTAAAACACAAAATGAACTAAAATCAGTTCAAAACATGCTGGGCCCAAAAACAAGGGGGTGTGAAAATCAAAAAAGATACTAAGCCCACCCATTAGCAATCAGAATCCAAAAAAAAACAAGCATGCGTGGATTTCATTAAATGAGGTGTCTAACACCTCAGCGCCACATGGACTCCACCTATACAAGTCAACAAGTCAGAAAAACAAACACACAAGGACGTCAGAGCTAGGGATCTGGTTGTCTTCTCCGACCAACCATCACCGGAGCAAGTTGAAACATGACCAAAACTCAACAAATCTTATACCAAACTCTGGGGTTTTTCATGCTGATCAAGAATATCACATCCAAAATCATTTCTAAAAGCTATAACACCATGAAAACACAACATGAACAAAATGCGTGATTTCTGCAACTCACTCAAAACAACACGAGATTAATGCAAACATTGCCTACAATGTGTAGGACTTCAAATGCAACCAACATGAGCCCTAATAAACGTCTAGCATGAGAGAAAAAGAGAAGAGAAAATTACCTGAAAAACGCAAGTCTGCAGCTTCTGAACTTGCTTCAAACTTTAGCCAAACTTCCTATTTTGCTTCCTTACGCCTTATGAATGACAACGAAGATCAGGAAATGAAGGTCAAAGCTTTGTATGAAGAGATTCGAAGAAACCAAAAATTTCAGAAAGAGAGAGAGTTTTCAGTCTGAGTTTTGTGAGAAATGGTGGCTGCTCCTCTCTAAGGTTTCTTTTAGTTTATATGAAATGGTTTTGAGAGGTAATAATCGGGTTATTGTGGTTAAAATCAAGGTTAAGTTTTTTTTAGTGAAACTTGAAAAGGGATGGTGTGAAGGGTGGTACGAGTATGACGTGGCTTCCTTGTTACCTTGTTGTTATTTAGTGAGTACAAAAGGATCAGAATCAGGGAGTGGAGCATCCATCTTGGTGTGCAAACTTGGTGTTTTTTCTTATTTTATCAAAAATTCAAAATATGGTGCATGTGGTATGTAACGCCCCCATTCTATACCCCAAAATAATCACATATCAAAACATATAGCCACGAATATAAGTATTTTATTTTTCATCAGAGTATATTTACATTAAGGTATAAAAGAAGTGCGTCACAACACCCACGAAACGACCACATGAATATTAAGGTTTAAAAGGAATTAACTCAAAAGGGGTAAATCTCAACTAAAAATAAACGCATGATTCTTCGAAATTACATATTCATGTTTCTCTTAAAGCGGAAGACTAAAACATATATATATTCACTTAAGACATGACAAAACGTAATTACATGTCATCTGGTTGTTCACAACTTCATTCACATACAAACAAGACATCAAAAGACATTCTACAAGCCTATCTACCCAAAGTTACATATCAGAGCGACCGACACGAGGGAAAAGAACTATACTCTAAAGGAAACCTCCAGCGGATCCTAATCTGCAATGCCTCGCAGGGCATTATAAAACAACAGAAGGGTGAGAAACATATCATAATAATCAAGGCATAAGATATATATATATATATATATATATATATATATATATATATATATATATATATATATATATATATATATATATATATATATATCATATATATATATATATATATATATATATATATATATATATATATATATATATATATATATATATATATATATATATATATATATATATATATATACATATATAGAAATACTCAAGTACCGAATGCCTATATTCTACAGCTTTTCACTACGGTGCGTAGTAATAAATTCTCACCACATCAAATACACTTAGACGTATACACTCACACTAAACCATCCATCCATTAGTCAATATCCTACACATTCATTTATTCGCTATCCGCGTCCCATCAATTACTGCAAGCATGCATATTACATATGACAACCGCAACCATGCCGTGCGATTCGTATAATACTCATCTAATATCCTCAATCCTCTTTCCGGTTTATGGGCATATCGCTCGTGCCCTACCGGGAACAACATCTCAGTCATTCTACCCCGGTAACTTCTTCACTAGGAAGGACACATTGCCATCCTACCCTAGTGAGTACAACTCCTCCACACTTACTTCAACGTCATCCTCCCATCTATCAGACCATACATACATATATACTATTATATTCTTAGAGATTATTCTCCGTTCATCATCTGAAGATGATAGTGCAACTCATAGGGACCGACTCATTCATCCGCCAGATTCTCCTATGAACCTATCACTTATCAAATCCTCCACGGGATCAAATATAACCATCGCATCAAGCGAGGTTCTGCAGATCCTACACGGGATCAAATATAACCATCGCATCAAGCGAGGTTCTGCAGATCCTCCACGGGATCAAATATAACCATCGCATCAAGCGAGGTTCTGCAGATCCTACACGGGATCAAATATAACCATCGCATCAAGCGAGGTTCTGCAGATCCTACACGGGATCAAATATAACCATCGCATCAAGCGAGGTTCTGCAGATCCTACACGGGATCAAATATAACCATCGCATCAAGCGAGGTTCTGCAGATCCTACACGGGATCAAATATAACCATTGCATCAAGCGAGGTTCTGCAGATCCTACACGGGATCAAATATAACCATCGCATCAAGCGAGGTTCTGCAGATCCTACACAGGATCAAATATAACCATCGCATCAAGCGAGGTTCTGCAGATCCTACACAGGATCAAATATAACCATCGCATCAAGCGAGGTTCTGCAGATCCTACACGGGATCAAATATAACCATCGCATCAAGCGAGGTTCTGCAGATCCTACACGGGATCAAATATAACCATCGCATCAAGCGAGGTTCTGCAGATCCTACACGGGATCAAATATAACCATCGCATCAAGCGAGGTTCTGCAGATCCTACACGGGATCAAATATAACCATCGCATCAAGCGAGGTTCTGCAGATCCTACACGGGATCAAATATAACCATCGCATCAAGCGAGGTTCTGCAGATCCTACACGGGATCAAATATAACCATCGCATCAAGCGAGGTTCTGCAGATCCTACACGGGATCAAATATAACCATCGCATCAAGCGAGGTTCTGCAGATCCTACACGGGATCAAATATAACCATCGCATCAAGCGAGGTTCTGCAGATCCTACACGGGATCAAATATAACCATCGCATCAAGCAACGTTCTGCAGATCCTACACGGGATCAAATATAACCATCGCATCAAGCGAGGTTCTGCAGATCCTACACGGGATCAAATATAAATACACAGCCACTAGGAATGATGTTATATCATTCTACCCTAGTGCACCCATCAATCACACCTCATTCGAAATACTCCTAACACACTACAATGTTGTTGTGCCTCATTAGGAACGATATCACGTCGTCCTACCCTAATGAGCCCGCAACTAGGAATGATATCACATCATTCTACCCTAGTGTAATCCACTCCGACACTACGTTCACTACTCAATGCCCACATAATCCTATTATGTTCTCATACATTCATATTATCATGCCGACGGCAACGAACTCGATCATTTCATCATGCAATCCTATTCGATCTAGCGATTGCATAAAATTGCCGATCGGCCACACTCACGCTTCACAAACCATAAACTAGGATTCACGCCATTCGGCCACCCACAGCACCTCACGGGCTAGCATACCCACTTTTAAATCGAGGAAAGGTCGATCGCAATCAGGGTCCCAAGCCACAACAGTACACAACAGGAGAGAAACTCATTCTGCTATGTTCGCTGCACGCTCGCCTAGCGAGCTACTAGCGAACGTTCGCTACCTCCTCGCCTAGCGAACTGCTAGCGAGTGCAAACAGAACCTCCAAACATTGCTCGCTACCTCGTTCGCCACGGCGAACCCCCAGCGAGCTCTTCGCTACTCCCTTCGCTACTAGCGAAAGACCACAATACCATTCTGTCCCAAGTCTGGGACCGTTCGCTACGCACTCGCCTAGCGAACTGCTAGCGAACACTCGCGACCTGCTCGCCTAGCGAGCTGCTAGCGAGCGTCTGCGAACAGAACTTCTCCCCACTGTTCAGAATTCGAAACAGCCGATAAATTCACCCGATAATTCCCCACTTGCTCCAGTAATCATAACCTAACGTTTCCCGACATAAATCCTACCACTTATTCTCATCTTCATTAAACAAAGCTAGATTTCTACCGATCGAATCAATTTCGACCTAAAACGGAAATTATAGGAAACTCTCCAAAACCCTAACTCAATCAACCATACACATACATAATCATACATATTGATTTAGATAGTAAGATTTCACACCCTTACCTTGGATTAATCGAAGCTTTGAGCTGTTTTTGATGATCCCACACTTTTCTTCTTCTTCTTCTTCTCTTTTCTCCTCCTTTTCCTTCTTCCTCTTTTCTTTCCTTCCTCTTCTCTTGTGTTTCTTTTCTGTTCTATTTCTCTTTTAATATCCTTCTCATTATTTCTCCAAAACATATATTAATTCAATATCCCATGAAATATCCCACTTATCATTAAATAGGAAATGTCCAAAATACCCTCCAAACTATTTTCCCCGAAAACTCTCAAAATCGGTTAAAATAGAATAATATGTAAACTTAACATATTTCCACACAAATTCCATATCAAAAATAATATTCGTCCAATTAAATTAAGTAGGGACTCGATAAAAGAGACAATCGAAATCGGGGCGTTACAACTCTCCCCCACTTAGGAATTTTCGTCCTCGAAAATATCACCTGATTCAAACCATACCGGACATAACATCGCGCCCGCTCTCTAATTCTCAAGTTGCACATGATCGCCCACGTGCATACTTCCGTACCACAAACATAGTCATGCCGCGTGACTCAATTAAGACCGTCAATCTGCACCAATCTCCATTGGAGATTACAAGCACTCCACATACACTCCACCAGGAACGACATCTCAGTCATTCTACCCTGGTGATCGTCTCACTAGGAACGACGCATAGTCATTCTACCCTAGTGATTGCAACCATAACACTTATACCTCATCGGGAATGACACACTAGTCATTCTACCCCCAATGAGTTTGAATCTCGGATACAAACTTTTATCCATCATCATCATCCTAAAGTCTTCGCTCCCACTCACCATAGAATCAACGGAATTCAAATCCGACTTCTCTCTTCGGCGGTACAACAATCTAACATGCTATTTCCCACGCTTCTGCCGCGCTACTCTGGTACAGGTTCAACAAGACACAGTGTGTTCCCGAACTTCAAGCTCGACTAACACCGGTTACTATTGTAACTCTCAAAACACGGCCTCTCTTGGATCCTCTATCCTCTTCAGTCGTCTCACGCACAAATCTCGGGTCCGAGTACAACACTCTCGCCTGAATCATATTATTACAAAGGAGTCCTGCGCCCCCCTGCCATACAAGGCTTCAGATTCTCATCTGACTCAATATTTCGACGATACAACATACAATCTTTATCACCTCAGCGATATTCATTACAACCAGTTCCAACCTAGAATGACTAATCCTCATCAACAGAAAAAGGGTCAATCCACTTATTCAACCCAGAATTCTCTTAACTAAAATCATATTCCTCATTGTATCCTTATCTTTCAGAACTGTGAGCAAAAGCTTGGACCTTGCTAAGACAACATCCTTTGTGGTAGCTTCGCCCATTAAAGCCATATGGTTTAACAAATCATTATGTGAAGGTTTAACTTCATAGTAACTAAAATCCTTATTCTTACTCAAGCTATCCCACACAGATTTTGCTGATGTTTTTGGACTCTTCTTCACAAAATGCATGAAGTAAACAGTGATCAAAATAGTCCTTATGGTATCCTCGTAGCTCTTCCTTGGCTTTTGAAGTTTGATCCATTTACCATCCCTCGATAGCACTGATATCTTAGGCTTGACATTGGAAAGAAGGTCAAACCCCCATGCTATATCTTGCATAAAAAAATTTCCTTAGCCCATTATCGGCCTTACTGTGCAAAAACACTTTAGGTTTTCAAGGTCATTACTCGCCTCAAACCTTTACTGAACAATTGAAGCTCCCAACCTCTGGCACGAACAC